>DWME01000171.1:0-41531 GCA_018244795.1 Parelbella ahira ahira | reverse complement strand
AAACGTAACATCACGCCTGTAATCCCCGAAGGGGTAGGCAGAGGGGTGTACTACACCCCCACGTTTCACCAGTTACGCTTAAGTCCCATGGAATAGGTGGTGAGCCTATTGCCATACCAGCACTGGTCCAGACTCCGAGTCACTACTAGAAATTCTAAATTGGAATAATCTAATAGCACCCGACCCGTGATTTGAACCCAGGACCTCCCGATCGGCAGTCGCGCTTGCAACCGCTCGACCAACAAGGCAGTCAACATAAGTTTCCAAAACATTATTTTTGTAAATGTTAAATATGCAGCATTAGAATTAATTTAAGGGATAATATAAGTTTGTGTGTTTATAATGAGGCAATAAAATAACAACAGTAGACATATTTTATGTTGGTCATTATTATGCATAGATAATTACCTTGCTAACTGGTGTGCTGTTAATAACATTATTGCAGATTTATGTCCATACACCAATGAAAACCGATAAAACGGCTAGAAATTGGTGTCTGGAAATCTGTGCACGTAATGCGGATTATCCAGGAAATATAATAAAATTACTCTTTAGACCGGTGAACGCGTAATCGGCATATTACGATAGTTATTTACTCTGAATAATGAGTGTTTATTGCAACCGAAGTATTGCTTTCGTGGTTGATTTCCATATAGATAGATTCCGTGCCGTGTCGTTACTACACTCGTCGTACGTATTGTTTGACAGCCGGGTCTGGCCGTCGCGAGCGGTCGGCGCCGCGTAACGTTCCCTTCCAATTATAATTTAAATAAGCAAATATAAACATATCACGCTTATAAAGCAGTTATGGGTTATCAACTTAGTACACTTTCATAATACTGTAGTAATCCTATAATACGTACCGGTGGCCATTCTACCACTTATAGAACGTATAAAAGAATGTACACAATACTCTGGAAAGTAATAAACGATTCCCTTTGTCATTTTCTTTCGTGAACGATGCAGAATTTTGTTAGGTTTAAATGTTTATGCTCTTCTTTTCGATACATCTTTGTTCGATTGAGAAATATCATAATATTTATCAAACAAACAGTAATATAAAACGTGCGGTGCACAACATCAGCTACATTCAAATACTTATTTATTGCAAAAACTGTTTGTAGTGCACGCATATAAATCGAAACGGAAAAGAGCGAGCTCTGTCGACAACAGATATAAATAATGTCAGTAATGGCTATCCGAGCAGGCAATAGATAGAAAGTGTTAGCACGAGGAGAATATCAACTTACGATACCGAGAATAATGGTCGGGCGAGCACCGCGGCGGGCGTACTCGTAGGACGAACGGCTTCAACGCCGGAACTGTAAGAACTATAACAGTGTTGCCAAATGTCACAATCTAAGCACATATCCACATATAGCAAAAAAATGATCAATGCAAATGTTGATAGTTGCATGTATTGAAGGACACTAAAATTCACCTATTTTCACTCTCATCGTTCAGATACTGGATGATGGAGGTAGCAAAAGTCTCAAAAACCGATAGGTATGCGTATGTAAAGAGAATAATTAGTTTAAAGCACTTCAAGTTTGTATGGATAAAGATATTTGTCACTCGGTGCTCTCTACCTTCCTCATAAGGGACCTTACGTGATAAACTCAAATACTGTTACGAACAGGACAGATGTTTACCCATTATTATGGCTTCGAATAATATTTTATACATATTATTTATATGTTATTACTACATATAGAATAAAAAACAAAAGTTCTCAGGATTATTCAATTTGCTTTATATCATTTTCCGTTATCTCCTTGCTGTGTGTGTAGACCTATAAAGTACTGCTTTCGTCCTAAGGATCAATTAGACTTTATGAACATCGGTCGTTTCGTACACTCCTTAACCGAATTGTTATTCAGGCGGCGTCGCCACGGAGTTTCCCTCGCGCTTGTCCGATGGCCGATCCATTTCAAATTCGATGCATTGCTCGATAGTAACCCGAGCCGCGCATGTGGTGTTACCGTAAATCCATTTCGGTATATTCCGGAATATTTCAGTTAGAATGAGGTGAGAACAGAACGATTTGAATTAATAATGGCACCCGTATATTTGCGTATGCAAGATTCTATCCACTTCGGTTATTATTTAAACTTAATGAACTGTTCGATAAGTTTTGGAATTTAAATTCTTGACGCTTCGTCGTTGTAATTGCAGGAAAACTGATGTACCTACCTAACTGGCTTCGTTGTACTGGAAGAAAGTTTTCCACGAAAGTGAGATTCATACATTAGATCAAATCAATAGAATATAGTCTGTACTGCACATTGAATCATGAGCTCGTCAGTTTAGTTATTAAAGAGTCAGTTAGTAGATGACAGTATATTTACATCACTCAGTTGTAAAAGTCCAGCCGAGTCCACGGCGCAATATCTCGCCGCCCGCGAGGGGTAATTACGTATGGGCGGCGTCCACACCGTCCTCGCGCCTATAAATAACAATCACACGGTAACAAAGGCCTTGTCTTCAAAACGCATGCCTATTATTATACCCTTGTAGTCCCCGCATAATGTGTATCTTTGTACAAAGAATGGACGATTGCAATTCCACTAAATCATTAGTATACGTCATTGAAGAAAACACTCGTTAAATTGATCCCTGTACATGTTATAACTGAGAAAGTAATATATTTTGAACTTGTCCGTTTCTTATGAAGAAAGCATCAGACTGGGAGGTAGCAAATCCAATTTTCACAATTCAATTGCACAACCTTGAAAATGGACTTACACTAACCCATAAAACTAAGCACATTTTGCCAAACTATGTAGAATATAAGTTTAAAACCAACATAATATAAGAAAACATAACATTACACCTGTAATTCCCGAAGAGGTAGGCAGAGGAGTGTAGTACACTCCTACGTTTCACTCGTTACCTTCACGTCTCACCATGGAATATGTGGTGAGCTTATTGCCGTACACCGGGCACAGATCCATACTCCGAGCTACTGCTAAAGATTTCTACCAGAAAATCTAAGAAAAATATGATAGGTACTAGCAGACTAGGCTTTTGTATCCTGGACTTCTCCATCAACAGTCACGTTGTAGCCACTCGAACAATGACACAATAATGTAAATTTAAAGTACATTGAAGATTTGCATCAGCTTACATTGATCTAATGTTGACTGGGATGGTAATGAATTGATCAAGTTAAAATATATGAAATTTGTCTTAATATTACATAATTATCGCCGTTTAGATATAAGACTAAACCCAATTACGTGCTTGCATTTGGCAGAATGTTTTAACTTAAAACAATAAAATTGCAATAAAATTTTTGTGTAAATGGTTACTGCACTTCAGTGCATTTTTTAAACCTGATTGCTTTTAGATGCAACAAGTTACAATTATAATGATATGAGTCTATCACTGCTTTCGATACATGGTCTTTTCTACATAGGTCTTACAAGATGTGTGAATGGTTTGGTGATCGGTTTACTGTGATAAAAGTAGATTTAATTTAAAATACCTAACGCAAATGTCTTGATCTGTAAGTTAACAGCTTTTACAACCATCAAGTTCTGAGGCTCGCTTCTATAAGTTCATTTTCAGTTTAAACGCGGGCTCGACCCGCGCCCACCGGAGGTTAAAGACTGCGCTCTAAGCTTGTTTAAAGATTATCCGGAAACTTCCCAACAACTTATATAAACTTTGAATCACTCGCGAACGTGAGATAAGCGGTTAATGGATATTGTAACAATTATTTCCCATTTTTGTAACAGTCACTATCATCATTATCAGCGTCATCATCTCTCTTATCGTTCCACTGTTAGACGTGGTTTTCCTTTTGGAATAAGAAAATTTAAGGCTATAAGTGATGAGGCTATAAGGATATGAGTAACGAAATTCACACGGCCAAGAGAACATTGTAGAGGACAGTAAAGAGTGCAACTTTCCCGCGATGTTTACCTTCATTGTTACAGCCAGCAATATTTAATTTTAAAGGTGGTAGATAACACGTCATATTGCGCACTTGTCTTGTCTGCTGTGCAGTAAACGCTTTGGAAACAATTACTGTGGCTGTATCATGGACATCACGCCTAATCAGCTCACCTCACAGTTTTGTTCCAATTCAGTCTTCTATTATCTATGGACTTGTTTCCAAATCAATAAAATCAGTAGATACTCGTATTAGTAGTACTGGTAACACTAGTTTTAATTACTATTTTCTTTGTCTAGTGCAAATGGAGATAACAGGTGAACGCGCCACCCATTAAATGAGACATGTCAACGAAACCAAATTAATATCATGTCCCCTCTTTCTGTCTTTGCATTAGAAATAGACGAAAACAACATAATATTCAACATCTAAACACCGTTATTATGAGTTTATGAATAAGGGTATTATATTGTAATATTTAATTAATTACATTTCATTCATCGCTTTACAAAGTTTTTAGTCCGAAGCCCGCTGCTAAGATCCTACGTAAAGGTTAAACACTAGAGGGAGCTTATAAAGATGAGCCCGGGAAGTTTATCAATAGCTTAAATAAGCTTTAGGGCGCTGGTGGGCTTGACGTGATAAGGGTTTGATGGTAAAATACAAAAGACAGACTCAGTTCGATGTTATTTAGCCCATTTGTCTTTGCAACTTCGTAACTTTTGACTACCGAAATGCTTTTATTAATGTTAGAGATATTACGTACATATAAATTATTAATACAACAAAGATGACACCGTCTATGTTGTTGTTCGGCTGTGAGTAATTTTTATATATTACGCAGTTTTATTTCAACATTCGTGAGAAATAGCAAATTAGTTAAAACACCTCGTCCTTCAACTTTTATATTACAATTTTGTTTCCTGTGCCATGAACTTGAACATATTGACCAATTTAGATTATGTCTTTATGATATGTGTGATTAAAAATCGAATGCATAAATCTGTATGTGGATTGCTGTACTTAATAGTGCATCAACGTAATTAGACTGATTTTGTGTTATAGCGCATAAAGTAAAACACTTATACGTACATATTCCATACGATCTACACATCGTACTCACACATACATATGTATGTATGTGTATGATTATGGCATTGCAATTGGTCTTTTAGCATTTTCATTAATAATTATAACTTCTTAACAGTTTCTCGCTGTATATATCTATCACCTGAAATTTATAAAGATCAATGTACAGAGAAGAGTAGATAACCTTCGAACAACAGGAGCAGTGCTGTTAACGGAGCAAGCTACTGACAGACACCTTAACGTAACAAATAGCACAATTTGTGAGGCAAATGGAACGCAAGCGGCAAAAACAATCGACTAGCGATTCTTCACGAAACTATTGAACGAAACAAAAACACAACGATTTGCCGAGGCATTAACGAGAGGCGTGGAATTTGCATAAATTTGCGTTAAGTAAATGGGGTTCCTTGACAAGTTTAATCTTGTCTTTGGAATTTATTGCCCCTTCGTCTGCAGCCTCCTGGCCTGGCCTTTGCATTGGCTAAATAAATATTTGGTTTTGTGCTCGACGGCGAGGATCTAAGGAGTTTTGAGCAAGACACTGTTCAAAGCGTTAATTGGTTTAATAGTTGTTAGATAATTACAATTGACGATATTTCAATGGTTGTAATTAATATAGTAACAGGTATTTTGTAAGTTGTTCTTTAGTACATGTTATGTTATTATTCTCTTTGGTGAAAATTACTATCGAAATCTTAAATATCACAAATTAAAGTAATAGGCATTTACACAAAAAATCTAACGTCATTATTTCTGTACTAAAAAAAATCATGAACACGTCTGTAATCCACGAAAAAGTAGGGAAAGAGCATAAAACATTTTCACATTTCACCAGTTACGCTATACGTCCCACCATAGAATAAGAGGTGAGCGTAGTGCCGTACACCAGGCACTAATCAAGACTCTGAGGTCCTGAGCTACTATTAGAAATTTCCGGTTAGAAAAGCCCAATAACGGCCGAACCCAGGACCTACTGCTCAACAGTTGCGGTTCCAAAATTCCAAGTTCCAAGGTAATAAAAAAAGAGATGAATGAACACTACAATACAAGGAACAAAGAATCAAAACTAATACTTTATACAAATGATATAGGTACCCAACTTTGTTTTAAATCGCTCCTGCATCTGAAGGATGATACGATTATATTATTCATTTAAATTAATTTGGTAAAGTTCATACCTTGCTTTAGAGATATTTTTTAGCTTTGTCTTGTTTCCAATGTTCGTATCATCATTGAAAATCGTAAGTTCTGGCAGTACAATGTTCTTTTCATTTATATCTCGGCTTTACGTTGGTTGCTCACTGCTTCCACCCCCTTGATAAATTTATCCTCTTCAAAGATTAAAATCGTTGCAGCCACTCGGTTTATCGTAAAGCTACGGATTGCGAGCTTTAACAAACAACTCCAGCTCTCGCAGAAAAATACAATGAATAACTTCTTTGTTCACTGTTTGAGTTACCGAAATTTTAAAATCATGGGGTTTAGAAGACAATCTGTAAGACTTACAGATCTCTTTTATTTCGCACGTTTTTGCGATGCTGACTGGGATTAGCACGGGGAAGTTAAGGACGTTTTTTCGCATTTAGTAAGAGCACCGAGCCGACGAATGTCTTGTATCTACTCGCATATTTTTGCCATTTTGTTCAAAGGCAGTTTTAAAGTGAGATTCTGTTTGTTTACAAACCCTAGACATTACAAAAACTACTTATCAGATTTGAAAAATCTATATTAATTTACCAGCATATTTTATTGAAGAAAAGTAAAGAAATTTGAGGAAAATTAAAGTACACGCGTTCATACGAGTACGTACACATATCATTTAACGAGTTACAAGACGAAGATGTTAAGCGCATATGAAAGGGCGGGGTATGTGTATGTAATAAACAGTAATAAATGATAAAAAACGCTGATAATACATAGATAAATCTGGGAACAAAAACAAGACTCGCAACGAGCCAAGCGTCGGGTCGGGAACAGCTAATTAGTACTAAAGGACATACAAAGTTATTTTAATCAATATTTGCCTATGGAGAGTATCACATTGTATAAGTGACTAACATGTCCATTACCCATTATTAAAACCTTTAATTTTGTCACTATGTTTGACACTAGTAAATCATAATTAATAACTATTTTTACGCGAGTACTTATTAACGCTGAATATATCGGAGTATTGCAATTACACGATCACGCCCCTCTATAGTCTGCTTTCTATATTATGTTTTTTATGCATTTTCATCGTTAATGTTAATAATTTGCTATTTGATATCTACTCAATTCTATTGCTAATGATAGCTTTTGTTAGATAAATCGTGAGGATCGGTAACTTAAGCAGAATGAAGTCTACAAACACTAACATCAACATGGAATGAAACCCTCATTAGATCGTTTTTATATCCTTTGTCCGCACCAGCATCATAATCTTCTAATACATCAATGTACCGATTAGACACTTAGCCTTGTACCGAGCGATCTGTTTCATTAATCACGTCATTGTGAAAACTACATGCACCTTTCTCATGCAACCTGAAATAAGCCATATTTCTTGTAGCATAAGGCTCGCTTTACTGCCTCTCTTGTTTTGTTCAGATTAGAATGCGGTATTTAGCAGGATTCAGTTGATTGATTGGCGTCCCCGGGGTCAGAGATCAGTGCGCCTGGAGTAATTCATTTGTTAGTACATTGTAGACATTATAATATTATCTGTTTTAAGTATGTTACAAGATTGGAAGACTTTGATAAATATGAAAGAGAATTATGAATACATGCACAGGTTAAATTTATTTTGCATTTTATATTTTTATATTTTATTTTATATATTTTTTAAACGATATTTAATATTGTTAAATTTACTCGTATATATGCCGTCCCTTAGTTTTGATATGCTATGTGAGTCCCAGAGCAGACTCTTCAAAAGACAAATTGACATGAAAATAGATTATTTAAATACTTAATTGATTTAAAGCAAATTGCAACTTAATCAACCTCAAGTTCGAATTCGAGACAATTTCGTCCTTTACTTTACAAAATTAAGCACGAAACCTATATAACTGCATTAGCATCACTTGTCCGCAGGCCAACGTTGCCGACTCCTATGTCTTATGTCTGTGAGTCTTATGTTTTATGCTGTAAGGTTCGTTTTACATTAAAATATGTAAGTTGGAGGGAACTGCTGAATGTCTAATTTGCAAATGGAATCGTGTCG
Organism: Parelbella ahira ahira; assembly: GCA_018244795.1. Classification (NCBI taxonomy): domain Eukaryota; kingdom Metazoa; phylum Arthropoda; class Insecta; order Lepidoptera; family Hesperiidae; genus Parelbella; species Parelbella ahira. The sequence continues at coordinate 33,339 of DWME01000171.1, read as the reverse complement.
TAGGCCGTGCAATTTGGCTTAAACGAAAACTCTTAGCGCGCTCTTTGCGCAAGTAATCGAGTCTAGGAAAAGCGTCTTGGAATTTGAATTATGTGTTGACTTTCGGCTTCTATGTACAAAGTGATTTTAAGCGCGTTGTATGAGGAAGCTGAGCATATTCGGCGCATCTGATGATCCAGTGCGTTTATTGCTGAGTCGAGTGAAGGGAGTTTAATTCCCACCCAGATAGAAATGTGTGCGAAAATTAAGAGTATTTGCTCTGTGCTGTGATGTACATTTATTTACATAAGAATTTACACATTTAGAATTTTTTATAATCATTTGTTTTGTCCCAATGCCTGCATAACAGGGTGTCGTAAGAGGTGACTAAATCCACCGTTGGCTGATTGCGGTCTAGCACATCCTGCCTAGGCATGGCTGCGTGTCCTGATCGCCTACGAGCAGCAGCGTAGACAGTGCAAGATGCTGTGCACTGCTTTCCCCAACCTCCGTGCCGAGCATGTGGATTATGGACGGAAACAGGCTAATCATGATGATTCGTATAACATTACGTGCGCGGGCCTAGAATCGAACATGCAACTAGATGCGTAGTGAGCAGATGGTCTGTTTTTAATATTTAAGTCTTGTACTGTATGTACCGTATTCTGTGAAATATATTTGTACGTTTCTATTTACCAACCGAAGCAATAAATATTGAGTAGAAAGAACAAAAGCTTCAACTTAACCTCTTCAAAACTCGAACGAAGCGAGCTAAGCACATAAAGAAGAATTTATTATGGATCGTCGGTGCGCGCTCCAGAAAACTAGAAATCTGAAGGCGAAAACTTCAACACACTAAGAGTTGCTTCGGAAGTTTTAGAAATCTCTAATTTAAACGTACAGTCCATGTACGGAATACTAATCACTGATGCATAAAGAGCTTCATATGTTTGTAATCTATTGGTTGAGTGGTTATTTTGAACTGGATTGTGAGTTCGATTTTAATCTAGGACAAATTTTCATTTAATAAACACGATGTTATTATGTTTTATACAACGGAAAGGTATAAAACTTTTGACGTAACACGTAAAATATATCTTTTGTCCAATCTAAGACCACTGATAGACATAGGCCTACCCAGAATGATTTTTGCCCATAATCTTCAAGTAAGGCATACGGATTGGAGGTCGCGAAGCATGAATTCTTAACAGCAACAAGGCATGCAGCATTGCTGGGCAGACCGCGACCAGCTAGCGCAAGGGTTAGTTACATCTTATAACGCCGCGGTAGCCCGAGATATATTCTTTCTCCGCCTCGACATGGATATCTTGTCGCATTTTAGCAATCAATTTTTAAACGCTGCATACCCCGTTATTTTAAGATATTAATTTTGTTCCTCTGTCGGAACGAAATTTATTAATAATAATGAATATTTATTAACATCTATTTAACATGTATAGTATAAAATAAGGTATATAGCGATAAGTAATTTCATTTTAACTTAAATTTTAACTCGTATCTATGTCATATCGTCATATTGTCACGTCCGTTTTGTTGTCTCTCATTTTTACGTAATCGTCCGTCACGTTTTGTTGAATCTCATTTTTATGTAATCGTCTTAATTTAACGCAGCTCAATACAATCACATCGTCATCATCGTCATTATTAAGATCATCAGCCTATCTCAGTCCACTGCTGGGCATAGGCCTCATCCGATGAGCGCCATCGCGCCCTGTCTTTATAATCACATAATCTTGTCTAATTTCAGAGACATCCTAATATTTAAAAACAGTAATATTTAATGTGTTTCTTATAGGGTGTTTCTGTATTCTGTTAGTTACACTATCCCACACGACACATTTTTTACTTTTATGTTCCTAAAAATTGCTCCGTGTGTGTTAAACAACGCCTTTTAGTTCAGGAAAACTGGGAAGAAAACGGGATTAGCTCGGAAACTCGTATCGGGAGCGGCATAAACGGAACAGAAACAATGGACTCTAATGAAATAACTCTTGTTTAGTTCCGAACGAGCTTCCAGCTGGGAATGTGTTGTCTCCACTTGGCTCATTAAACTTTTCTTCGTGTTGAAGCTTATCTGTCTTTTCATCCAATAGCTTTTGTCCGTTAAACTTTATAACACTTGCATTTTTTCAAATAAATAAGATGTTTTAATTATTGAATCTTTTTCACATCGTTATTAGTAACGGAAGATTTAATGTTCTTCATTCAGAGGTCGAATTAAGTGAGCTATGCCAATAAACGGCTATCCTCTTGCTCCTGTGTTGGGCATGCTACGAACATACATACACCCAGACTCTAAGTAGATATCAGCATTTCTATTGCAGATGTCTTTCCGATGAAAAATCTAAGCCGGGCCTGTCCTAGGAACTGCAATGATAACAACGGTTTTTCTACTTACGCATTAAATCTTGAAATGTAACATCACGCCTGTAATCCCCGAAGGGGTAGGCAGAGGGGTATAGTACACTCCCACGTTTCACCAGTTACGTTTTACGTCCCATGGAATAAATGGTGAGCCAATTGTCATTCACCGGGCATAAATCTAGAGTCCGAGTCACTACTAGAAATTATAAATTAGAAAAATCCAATAGTACCCGACCCGGGATTTGAACTCAGGACTTCCCGATCGGCAGTCGCACTTGCAACCGCTCGACCAACGAGGCAGTCAATTTTTAAACGTAAATTTTCATAAATTTATATGTTGAATATGTAAACGGGTGGATGAACACATATATCAGATTTCTTGCACGCTCGTTGGATACTAACAGGAAATTTAAAACAAGTAAATCGTCATCATTTATCTTATGATCATTATTTTAGCGATATACGCAGCGTTCCCGAGAGTATATTTCGAACAAAATGTCGTAAAATCCCATTTGCTATATCATACATCAGACTGGATGAGCTGAGTCGATAGGGAAGCCCTCGGGAGAGCGGGAATATATCGCCGGGTTCCGCCCACTCGGGGGTTTTGTAGATTGGAAGTTTCTGTACACCTTTTTATATAATAGAGTATAGAGTGTATAATCCAATTAACATAATGTCATCGATGAGTCAAAAAATGTCGGCAGCGATGAAAGGCTACGACCCCGAAACCTGGGCTTCATCATTTTGTACTATTTCTTTACCGAGTAAGGTTTTTCACCTAAACAAAGAAGCAAATACGTGGATCTTCAAATAAAATAATTTTTGGAACGCCAGCAGCCCCGCAGAAATGCCGGTAATGAGCTGAATGTTCCCGCGACAGGTTCACGCAATTAGTGTTGAACGCCTCTAGCTATTTACTAGGCATTCAAATCGTTATAGGACTTAAGTTCCAGGTACTTACTTAGTTGGGAATTTGCTTAATTGCGTCACTCGGGACGCGAAGTAAATAATGTTTGCTAACTCAGCGTTTATCTCTGGAGGGACACCTAGTTAAACTTGTTATGATTATACTAAGCGCGACAAAAACTTATAGTTAATTACTACTTTTAGATGTATGTTTTACCAACTACCTCACCTAATTCATTCGTATATATTATTATCTTGTATATTACGTAATCATATTTTTTATCTAAGTCATGCACACGTATTATGTGGTTTAAGTCAAATATATTATGTAAGCATGTTTATGTAAAAAAGTGCGACTGATCTTAAAATTATTACAAATTTTAAATACATTTATATAAACCTGTTTTAGAGTTGTGACAATTATGATTATATCGATAAAAACAAACCTTGAGGGAATTTTATTTAAATGCGGACTCATTTATTCACTGTCTTTATTTGTCATTTAGTTTAACTCGATATACTCGTATGAGTGCAATTAAGGGTGTTCGTAAAAATAGTGTATTAAAGTATTACATAATATACAAAATAAAAGTATACTAAGATCATTCGAATATGTTGTATAAATCCATATATAGTATAAATCAACGTTACCAATAAGCCTTTTATCGTTTCATTGTAGGACGCAGGCGTCCTCTCAAAATGAGAAATGCTATAAAATGTGGAAAAGGAAGATGCAATTAAATAAAAATGTACTGAGCCGGTTAATCTAAAACTCTTGACACAGTGTCCACTCGACCTCGGTAAATCAAATATTCCCGCGGGATATCTTCAGCCGGACACTCCCTCGTTCCGGGGGAGCCGAAATTACTCCACGCCTTTTATGATTAATAGCAAGTTGTGCAGAAAACTTCTTAAGATTACAAATATATATATATATATATAGAGTAACTTTTCGACAAAGATTACAATCAACTTTAACTGCAAATTTACTTATTATTATGTTTATCACGATTCTGTCGTGCAATTTCACCAACAACTTTTGTTCATGAAACATTTCTAATTATCAAACTTTTATTTACTAGCCGTCATACATATGTGCTGAGAGAAAACTTGTTTTCTAAGGTTCATTTTCCATTTTCCATGTTCAACTCATTTTCCATCGGCGAACTAACCTATATTAAGTTAATATAAATTACCTAAAACAATATTCAATGGGGTTGACAAATGTAGACGTTATAGACCCTTTTTGCTATTATCGACATATCACAACGTCTAAAAAATAATACAAGCTGTTTATCTAAAGCTGCCCTCGCGGTCCGTAAATCAAGCGATGCCCTTGGGCTATCTACGCCCGGTTCCGGCCGGGCTGCAATAAACTCACGCCTGCTATGATTCATGTTTGCACAGCCTTACACTCAATGATCCGCAAAATTGGTCGAGATTTGTGAAAGTGTAAAGATTTATGCGTTTCAATGAATTAGTTTTATTTTCATTAGGTACGCATCATTCATAATTTCAACGAGATTAAAACCGTCAAAACATATTAAAAAGAGGTCCCTTATGTGACGTGATTGTGCGCTTCGGTGTAAGGAACGAAATAGGTGATTTTATTACGGTTTTTAATAATGCGTATGTTGATTCTGAGGTTGGTTTATATAAATATCACGTACGTTTTCTATATTTCACTGGTTTACAGCGGTATAGATAGTAATGCAACGCAAAGACAAAATTCCCAAACTTTCGAGTGAGACTCTACGGCTTATTGCGAGGATGGTACGACGTGACATTCCGAGCTCCAAGACCCGCCAGCATGAAAAGGGCCACCTGACGAAGTTGACCACCCGCAGTGGAAGAACCGTTCTGTCAAGGCCAGAGATACTCGCCGAGATCGAGAAGTTTTATGGCCGACTATACGCAGCACATATTCCTTGTTCCCAAACGTGACAACCGCGATCCGCGAGCCATCTTGATGCGCCCCTACAGTGGCATTCGCCCTGATATCAGCCAAGAGGAGATTGTGTTGGCTCCAAAACAACTTAAAGTAGTAGAACTCCTGAAAGTAGGATGAGCTCCTGTTCTGCTGAGGCTTCAGAACATGTTTTACTTCTTCATTCGTTATGGGAGAACTCCAAAGGCGTGCAGCAGGAGTCTGGTAGTGCTCTTTTTCAAGAAGGGTGTCTGACTTTTGTGGACTATGAGAAGGCTCCGTGGAAAACTGGGCTCGGAATCTAATTATAATCGCAAATAAAATCGACGTTACCTCTTACTACCTCCCACACAATCACTTCAATACAATCGAAGTGTTATTTCTAAGCAGCAAAAATGTTTAACTGGAATCCAGGACAGGGTACCTTCTCAGAATGAGTACACTTATGGTCATAGCTGGGAATGCTGGGAAAATAGGAGATAAATTTAATATGACTTAGTGGCTCGGATACTATAGAGAACTGTTAGGTGTGCAGATTTTTAAAGGTAGATTCTATATAATCACCGTTAATGTCAGTTACCTTTAATGCTGAAAACGTACACAATTTTGCAACGAAATTTACGATAATTTTCAAATGTAAGCGACAGTCACTGTTTATGACTATGAGTGTTATAATATGTTATTTAAAATTTGAAGCTGTAAAACACATAATGTTGTAAATGAAACACAATAGCTGGTGTACCATCTCGTTCAACGAATACTGGCAGGTTGTTGGTTGGCACTCGGTTTCATAATTTCTTTGGCACTAAATTTCCAACTGCGATCGGCATAGATGCCTTGAGAGCTATGTTAGAATGTCTATTGTCTGGGTCTAACTATTATACACATCAAAGCAAAAGTACAATAAAGTACAGCGTGTAACGGTGAAAGACGTGAATCATGTGAACGTTAGAGATAAAATTTGATATGTTCTTCTATAACATTAAGATACCTAAATATTTATGTTATGTTCACGGTTAACCGACGATACGTATCGGGTAGAATACATTGAATTGCTGGTCACGTTTTATAGGAACCAGTTAGAAATTAAACGAGCAATGTATGACATTACATAAATATAGCATTCATTTCATTAAGCGCCGCTTTACTGATCGCCGCAATTAATTTGTTAAGGCTCTGCAGATACATGCTACATTAAAAAAATATTTTGTGAGTCTTTTCTTTAGCCGGTATTCTAAGCGTACATACACTAGACCAGCATGGTAATTATGCTCTCCAATTACTTCTCGGTTGTTGTAGAACGATACTCCAGACGGTGAAATTGGACACAAATATTAAATTATATTCTATTTTATCTATTCTCTAAGCTGTAATAGCTAAGGTCAAATGATCAAAATGACGTGTAATAAAAATAAGAATAAAAGAAGTAAAATATTTTACAAATAAAATTTCACCGCAACGACACTCCGAGAACCGCTCCTTAAAAACAAATCGAACTCATTTGTATTCATAGCGCAATAAAATGGTGGTATACAGTTAGATTCAACATAATAAAGACACTGGTGTAATGAAGTGTGGTTACCCATCATTAGTATGGTAATCTGTGTGTTTATCTCGGGCGTCGTGCGGTGCGGCGGAGCCAGTTTACATATACTATAAGTATATTAATACAACGCTGGAAAATTGAATTTTATTTTTATACTTTCTGGCGCTGACTGATCACAGGCTGAGTACCTACAGGCTAGCCCATCAAGGAACAACTACGAGTACGTGTTCTGGCCGTCAACTATCACCAGCGTAGGCGCTGCGAGTGACTGCGCTCTGCGATTGCTAACCCGCATCCCGAACGTAGAGAGCGTAGACGTATTTCCAGCAGCAGACTGATGAGGGCTAGTATGATGTTGATGAGATGTATTTTTAATTTTTATATAAATAAAGAATCAAATGAGCATAAAGCAGTCACAAGTGTCTGTTATTCTCAGTGGCCCTGTTTAGCCGATCTCGAATAAAAATAACTGCCATTAACTAAAGCTGTTAGTGGCATTCACTTTTATTAGAATTCGTGGTTAATACGGTTCTATTGATTAATAATAACAGGTGAGAGGATTTCAAGAATAAGGCTTAATGTATAGCTCGTTTCTACGTCTATGAGTATTAGTATGATTGCTGTTCACATTGGTACTATTAACCCAAAATGGCTAGCCACCCAGTATAGATACCCAAGATGGCTGCAACTGATACGCTAACTAGATGTTTATTATAACGATGATGTTGATAATAATGGTGATGTAATCGCTCACAACTGGTACTATTTAGTTTCATTTGCTACGGTAATAGTATTGTGGAACGCGACGCTCAAAATGTGATCTTTGATTACTTTCATCTTGTATTTGAAAAGTAATACGTATGTTACGTGTACCATATAATGTTTTTATGGTATGCATATGTATGTACCCTATGTTACTGTAGTGTAAACATGTTAGATACTTGATCGGGAAACAATTTTACATAACTTAATAGGTAAATATGGATCCTATAGTCTCCGCATAATCTTTGCAAGTAGGTAACCTACATGTGTCTTATTCAAATAAAGTTTTTTAAGGTATTTTTAATTTTCCAACCGCTAATTTCGTGATTGACTTTTTAAATCTTAACAAAAATATGTGACTAACATTCATGAAATAAATAGTCAATATCGTAGAAATTCATTAGACGAAGGTGTCGCGAGTCATATTTATCGCAACCAATAGCGAGAAACGTTCTAAAGCTACACTTAAGTGTGCACAAAACATAAAACCTCCGCGCGTCACTCAACCTATAATTCCAGGCGTGAATGAAAAGGTAATAAAAACACAAGTGTGCCGCTCTCCAATGGCGTGTAAAAATCAAGACTCGGAGACAGCTTTGAAAAAATCCGATGTATTCATATTTCGTGTGAAACTCATGTACACTGCTCCAGAAAACTCGTAAACAATTTTTATAATCTTATGGGAGAGAAACACTGGCAAGGACGTATCCGTCCGTGCTGAGAAGGTTCTGTACCAGACAATTGATAACAGTCGACGCATGAGCAACAATAATTTAGATTCTATATCTTTGATAACATCCCTATCAGCTACAACCTCACTAGCTCCGCCCGCATACTCTTTGTTGTCACCACTGCTTCGGCCCTCCCGGCTCTCACTGGCGCCTGCTTATAGATTTGATGGCGCTCAAGTCTCTCCGTTCCACCCTCTGTTAAAAAATGCAAAGGAACACCACGCACCACTATCTTGAATACCTTCTAGAGTAACATAATCCCGGGTACAAGCTCTCTTTACAGGGCCTATAATTGTCACTCCACTTCCGCATATCTTTCAATAATTAAAAAATAATCTTATTGGAGCAAATTAAAACACGTAAAATAAAATCGCTGACCTATTTTGAGTTCAGTAGTATAAAAATATTATTATTCTATGTAACCCACATTCAGCATCGGCGTTTCAAGCCCTATTATGGATGTAAAGCGGACAAATCAATTATTAAATTCAAATTATATATGAACATATCGATTAATATATATAGTATGAAACTTGTTTGTTAAGTATAAAGACCTATCGTTCTAGACTAATGTTTTGAACTGAAGAGGATTTACAAAGATGTTTAAGATGTAGGTTGAATACCAAGGACATGCGGAACCCCAAGACATTTGCTTTTTATCGCTCACCTTTCTTTTATGAAGTCTTATTCCCGTCTCGGGGGCGAGTGATTTGTTCGCGCGAATTCCACTTAAAATTTTTCCATTTTCAATGAAAGGAATGAAATGTTGCTTTTGGTCACGTAATGAATTATTTCGTAGGTGTTGTGAAAAAGTCTCATCTATTTTCTTGTGTCACGGGTTTCTGAATAGATACTTATCTCTGATAAAATAATTTTGAGGGAATTTCGTGCGGAAAATCATATTTTTCAATTTTAGTCCCATTGAATTTCGGGTTTGAATGTGATGGATTATCTGTTACGTGAAAAAAACATTTGATTGTTACTCCTCGTTACCATTTTATGTGTAATAATCTTTTTAATCTTCACTCTGTACTCAATGGAACGTAACGAAAAGAGAACATAATAGTCTGGTGAAAGGTTGGAGTACGTACTCTTCAGCCTATCACTTCGGCAAAATACAAGCGTGAATATAATATTTTTAATAAATGTGTTTACCTATTACAATAAGTTGGTATTTGGCATAACAAAGTGATCATTTAATAAAATACGAACTATTATTCATTATCATACCTGAAAAATGATAAAATTCGAACAAAAGTAATTCTAAATTGACTAAAGTTACTTTATATTGTATTATGCCTTCTCTATCCTAGCGGCATGTTGAAAATAAGACACGCTAAGAGAGTTTTTCTCAAAATAACGCTAGAACTCACTGTAATTCTGAAACCGTTTAAGTTTAGGAGGCGCACGGGCCCATCTCGTGTGCACGAGCCACTCTCGATCTTACAGTCTTAAGAGTAAGGGTTATTATGCAGTTGGCACGTTCCGACCAGGGAGCCCATTTAGGAAATAAGTTGTTGAAGAACGCAGACGAACTTGATAAGAGAGCGCGTTCACTCTAATGAGCTTAATTTGCTAAAGTCACAGCAAAATGATGAAGTTCCACGCTAATAGAACTTTGTCGAAGGACAAGACGGAGCGACGAGGCAGAGCGGTACTGGCGTTTGTTGTCACGATTCATTTAATTATGAAGTTTTTATTCTGGCAAAAGCTGCCCATGATGAGTTCACAGTTGGAATACCTACAGTTCTGTGATGCGGAATTATTGTACTTATTAAGTGACCAAGTGTAATATATCTCTTGTATAATATTAATTGAAAATTGGGATTCTATTAATTTCTAAATCATAACGATCTGATACTATTTAGGCCAATCTACAAAGTTAAGTCGCATAAATCGCTTAAAAACAGTAATATCTTCAAGGGTTTTAAATAAATTGGAGGTCAACGTGCTTTTGACATAACGGTACGCTCCGTTCATATGCATACTTCACAATTAACATAGATAAGCCTGCTGGGTTGAAAAGGCTCCGGGAACATTAATAATCCTTGCTGACCATGTCTTTCAATTGTGAATGTGAATGGGGGAAAGCTCAATTTAGTCCGAATGGACGCATAAGTCCAGCGATACACCGCTGCATACCGCACACTCCTAACGAAGCTTTGGCACGCCGCATCTCATGCGCACAAATTACATACAATTACAGCTTAACTGTCGAACGCCAACACAAGGTGGTCTTCCCCAGCCCCTACCGGGCCAACGCTTCTAAACATCTCAGAGGGAGGTAGGAGGAAGACTACGGATCTGGTTAAATCAGTCGCTTTCAATCCCCATCTCCTGCTTTATTGTGACTTTAGACCGCCAGCAAGAATTTTACGACGGAAATTTTGCCTTAAGCAAAGCTGTTAAGGCTGTAATTTGCTTGATTGCGAGCAGTTTGGGGGTTTAAAGGGAAGGCAATACAAATTGATCTCATCACCGGAAGATCCCAACACTACGGTGTTTAAGAACCGTCTACGATCTGGGTGATAGTATATTAAATTACATTATTTATATAAACACTAGCTGAGCCGGCGGGATCGTTCGTAAGGAAATCCGTCTAATCGTTCGGCTGATTCCTTTACGACCGAGCCACTACGATTTACTGAAAGATTTATCTTGAATGTTGCTCTATTGGCTTCGGAATTGATGGTAGCATCAAAAGAGCAGCGGAAAAGGAAGCGAGCATAAATAAGACGCGTGGATTACTAATGTAGGACACAAAGTACAAATGTTTCCAAGCATTATTAGTAGGCTGCATTTTTATACGATATATTCATCTAAAGCTTTTAACTGATTTCAAAAATGTCATGATAGCTTTTGGTTAAACATATATAAGGCATAGCACTCTTTGTTTGCTGAGATATGTCGATTTTATTATTACTTTTTCGTTTAATATGTTCCATTAAATATTCGCCAGACGTTGTTCCTTCCAAACTTTATCGGATAATGTTTTATACTCTTTTAATAGATTTCAATTATTTGGACCGTTTTATTAAAATACCTGGCGCTATAACGAGTACAATTTTCTTTAATAATACGTTGATTACTATAGTAATTATAGGTCCAGCACGAACGCTACCTGATGAGAAAAATCGGAAGCTCCGATTACCAAACCAAATGAGTGATTTTTTAAATTTAAAAAACATTTTATATCCTACAGAATTGTAAATCTAAACTATTCTCATTTTCATCAAAATCGGTCCAATCGTTTAGGAAGAGTTCAGTGACATACACATGCACAGAAGAATCATATAACGATAGGTTTATTAGATATGATAGTGGAACATACTTTTTTAAACTCGTACATTCCGAGTAATCCCCCATATAACGCCATCTGGTTTGTTTTTGTGTTAAAGATGTTGAAAATGAGATACACGATAAAGCGGCAATATGCCAGTTGTTTCCGGTTATTGCATAAATAAAGAGCGCGCATCGCGGCGCCGCCAACGTTGCGTGCCAAACTGCGGCATCACATAAATATAAATCGGCTATAGGTGCGGCGCGACAGGGCTGTGCGGCATGCCGATCCTTTCGTAGATGTTCCTGATCACCACATGCACTTGATAATGATGAAATGGAAAGGCCATCCCTGTAACATCAACATCGTTAACCGTTTTATTGTTCCATTGTCTAAATCCGGTCTCTTATAAAAAGTATTTTTACCGTTAACCCAAACCATTACGATATCGCTCTGACTGACATCGTTTCAATACTTTCCAAAAATTCGATACGCCATTTCCTTGCCTGGCTTTTTCTTTTAAAACTATGAAGAATTTAAGGGCATTGTCTGTCGTTGCATTAAATCTGCCTTGACTTTTTAAATTGCACTTTGATTTTCTTGTACGTGTATCCTGCTTTATTCAGAAAAGTTTGTCGTGAAATTATGAAAAAAAATTGATCTGATTTTTTAGCAATAATATAAAACGATCGTTTTGAAGCCCTGGGCGCCTAAAGGACTAAGCGTGATTCCAAACTTGATTCGGCGCTCTCTCAGATGAAATCGCCTGTTCCGCAATATATTGCTCAGATAACCATCTGAATGACTGTTGTGCTTACTGTTCCACCCCAACTCTTATCTCTATATCTGTTTTAATAACAAATAAATTATTCTAGCGACAAATTTGGGTTCGTCATAATATACATGCTATCAATAAAGACAATATTTTATACATTGTTTTCCAAAACTGCAAAACTTAGAAAACAATATTTTGTGACTCATTGTGGTGATTAAAACGACTTCTTTTCACGATAATACCCTATTGAATAATTATACAGGGGCCTGGCTCTTTTACTTTGTTATTAGTAGTACAGTAGTAATTGACTGAATCGTAAATTCTAGTCACAAAATGCTATTATTTACTTCATAAGGGAAACATAAGCCGGAAAGCATATTTTTAAATACATGTTTCTGGTTTTCCTCAGTTTTTCTATCTTGAATATGATTTTTTAAACTAACAACTAACGTTAGTTCCATTTAAATACTATTGTTATTACAAAGACTTGAAAAAATGAACACGATACGAATAAGAGCAAAAACTAACGATATCTAATAAATTCCAGTCGCTTCTCAATCCGCATTAAAACTCCAACAATCCTCGCACCGCCCACGTTGATGAATTCCAATGGCCTATATCCAATGTTTTCATTACAATACGAGGGAACTCATACCCCCGTATACTGACCAATCAGCCTCGTTGAAACACATCATTAAGTATTCCACGAAGCGACTGAGTTTGATTTAACACAACACAACTTAATTCTATTGTATTCTGTGTATCTATTCAGCATGCGATACCAGTTGGCATCAAACAATCAAGTGATAACAATCGATTCGGGAATCTTATTACTTAACTTGATCCGAATGATGGATGTAACGACGAATTTTACTGTGTTACATCCATTGAACTTTACCATGATAAATCGTTAGCTCTTTGATTACCAGACGCAGTAATGGTTGGTAAAATAGTTATTAATGTAGATAATCGAAATGTTATCGGTAGTCGATCACAAGTTCGGCTGGATGCGGGTATCGTATGCGAGTTATCTACGAGAACATAAATTTATTTACAATTGGTTGATTGTATTGTAGATAAGACCCGCCTCGTTAGTGGTAGACAATTTGTCGCACAGAACTGTTTTCGCCCGTTGCTTTTAAATTGATTTCTTATGTATCTGTCGCACTTCATTTGTACCTTAATTTGGTTCGTAGACTTTATTGATTATATTTACTTTCGATTGTAATATGAAGACAGATACTTCGTTTTCTGGTAATATCTGGTAATATAATCTCAAATTTCGTTTTTATGTTATACCTCTAATGGTTTAGAAGTACTGGGTCTGAAGCGGTCAAATTATTTTAATAGTAATATTATTACGATCATCATCAGCAGCCTCGGTCTTCTGGTGGACATAGGTCACCCCTAGGAAGATTTTTGCCCGTAACAAATAGTGTCATGCATTATTAACCATCCGCCACGAAGTCTCTTTCATACAAGAAAAGCCAAAGATTTATTAAAGTTATCGGAGCCAGCGTTTGTCAAATCTGATGATATCTTGGAATTTTTTTATCTATCGTCCATCGTTAGGAAGAACATGGGCATGCATTATCCTTACTGACAATGGCGTCTTATTAATCGGAATTTAGGAATTTTATTATCTATTCGTATATATTTATGTTGTGGGCCTTACTTTTTTTCATTATGAAAATAAAATGAGACACTTTTGGATAAAATAATAATCATGCTATGCGCTCAACTGATTAAGTGGTCCATTATTTTAAAACCAAAAATGTCACTCGCGGAGCCTCTGCCGATTTCATTAAAACGTCTATTTGTACAATTGCGGCAACATATCACTGAAGGGCTGTGTTAACGAAGGCAGATGTTTGCGGAGGGACGGAATCCACACTTCTTGAGTGCTCTCGAAATTTTTCAGTACCTCCGAGTAAATATTTGTGCAACCCGCCCTGGGGGAGCCGTCGTATAGCGTAGTGACATCGTCTGCTATATCAAAGGCTTTGCACTTAAGACGAGTACACAGTTTTGAATATATCTACCAGTGCAGCCTTATGGCATGTTGATCTGATCAAAATCCACATGTTCCCTCTTGACAAAGATATGTAGGTACTAGCTTCGCCCGGAAAGGGTTTTAAGTCAATTATAAGTGATAAATTGGATGGAAATCATGGACTGATTCTATTAAATAGCGATGCTAAATCAACTGCTAAATAGCGATGGTAGCAAAAATTGCACATTAGTAATTTTGTTAATAAAGCGATATGAAATGAGGTTGTTAATTTTATTTTATAACCTTTCAGTTGATAGTGTAATGCTTATTGTTATGTAAGAATTTGATTCCCTACATAAGGTTTATGATGCCCTAAGTACTCGTATCGCAAAGAGCATCGACAGTTTTATGTCTTCTGCCCGGTTTGAGGCGCACTGCTTATGGTGGAAAAAACTTTTATTAGGAGCGTAGAACTATCTATATGTACATATGTATATTTGACGTATAAAAATGTAAAAGTAATTAACTTTATAAAAATGACTTTACCAAAAACAAAAAAATTCCACTTAAAATTTTAGGTATCGGTTTATTCATTTACATTTGTGTACTAATTTCTATTCTAATGCCTAAAAGTGTAATAAATTCTTACAAGGAAGTTATTTGAATTTACTGTAGTGAAGCCTTAGCGTATTATTATTGTGGAGCATCAAAGGGCGGGTTCTTTTGTGCGTTTGCATTGCTTAGGCCACGGACGCCTATTGTGCTATCGTTTCATTTTCCCATTTGCCTCATAGGTTATTTATACAGCTTTCATTTGGGGTAATCCCTGTGTCGAAACAAAAATACCAAAGGCGTCGTTCCCAAAACGATTCTTTTTAACGATACTGAAATACTATTTTCAAATTGTGTATCTAATTACGCCGTATTATTTAACGCTTCATCGACATATTCAACATTTGCTTCTATTCAATTATCTTTTAGCTTTATTCTTTAGATAAAAAAGAGAAAATCAACAATGAGTTAGATAAAAACAAGTTTTAGATATTACGTTCATTTACTGCTTTTCTTGACAAACAAGTTTAAATATTACTACGAAGGTACAACAAACACCGTTAGCAAACAATTTATTGTGCCTTTTAATTGGCCGATTTCTCGAAAATTTAGTCCAGGCCTTGCTCCTCCTACAATGAGTAATACGGCTTACAAATCTAGCCCCTTACGCCGGCGTATTTTTTTGATATCGATACGAAAATCTTCTAATAGGTGCTAACAAATCCTTGGGGAAGGAGTAAATTACTGCATGTGACATTTCTACCAATTAAAGCCTTTGGATGCCAATCCAGTTCATGTTGAGAGAAGCGCTGGAATCATATCACCCGAGCCTCATTTGCGTCTTGCCTCAAGATTAAGTAGGCCAACCAAATCTTTGTATCCTAATATTTATATAGCAAAGGACTGTTTTTAATCACTCTGTCTACACAAGCAAGACATTTGCTGAGACCCTCTCCCTTCCTAATTGAATAACAATCCCGCAGTGATAATTTCCGAATGCGACTCTATCTGAACAGAGCGTATGTCACACGATATTTAAAAGCAAACGTCTCAATTTCCCTCAAACACGAGGGTTGTTTTGACTGTTTGAGCAGGAATCAGATACATTGTTGAGGGATGTAAACCCGTATCACGTGTCGATGATGTTGTAATATTACGTTAGATACGATATGTACCTACAGTTTCTCGATTGGGAAGCAGATCGCATCTTATATATTTTACTATTTACGGACATTCACTTATGATTATGTAATACGTATATTTAGTTTGTAGTTTGCAGTGTGTAGTAAATGCATGTAAATATAAATTAGCTTAGATCCAATTTAATCTGAGTAAGACTCTGACACAGTGCTTTTAAATATCTAACTATTTTTATTTTATTGGTTCGGTTTAGGTCACTTCGTAGTAACTTCTGAATATACCTATATATGTATATGCCCTTTTACACTTTCGACACTATTATGAGCCCGTTTCCACTACTGGACATAGGCCTCGCCAATAGCACGCCACTAGGGTCGACCTTAAGCTCTTCGCGTCTAACCGCTGCCAGCCACGTTTTATACCTTACTTCATCAATACACATGAAAATCTTATATTCTTTGTTGCAGGTATGTCATCTCTCTCCAGCACCCGTGAGTGCACCGGAAGAAAGGTTTTTATAAATTGAATTAAAAAATTTATATAAGTAATAATTATTAATAGGGATTAAAATTAAGTCAACAATATTTAGGCCCATGATAATAATATGAGGGACAAACTATGTAAAAGAAAGCTTAAATCGATTCCAGCGGATGATCAACCTTTTCATAATTCTGTTGTTGGATACTATCACTGTTCAGTAGGAGATCAGTTAAGGCCAATCAATAATACGTTAACGAAGAACGTTAGAGAACGTTATTGAGAACTTTTCGACGCGTTACATTGCTCATGATATTGTCCTTCAAAAGTATAGCTAAAGAAAAATGGTATAACAGTGCAGGTAACGCAATAACGGTAAAGGTGCTAACAATGGTTACCAAATATAAACCAAAGAAGTTGAGAATAAAATTCTAAGCAAAGCTTTGAGTGCTTAGAGGTTTCGTAGAGAATTCCTCAAGTACAATGTAACAATCAACTAGTGCCAATCCCAAGACAGAGACACTTAAGAGAGACAGTGGGTTGTGCAGAACATGTTTGTGAGCTGACATTTGCTCTTTATAAATCTCCGCAACGGGCCCATTAAACCAATTATCCGGCAGTTATTATTTGATTTGTATATCTTGACGTTTTAAACGTTCTGATAAGCCGAAGATACGACCGTCGGCGACTGTCAGCCAGCCTCGTTGGCTAATAATTTATTTGTGAAATAGTGTTCCCCGTCTCCGGCAAAAGCCAAGCTGAAGCAAGAACGTCTACTGCTAAACGTCGCCCAGTGGTACAACGATTTAGGATGAATGTGATCTTCTTTTTCAACCTCAACCGTCTTTTTCAAAAAGCGCTATTAGTCCAGACGCGTTTGGTGATTACATATTGTTGACAAATTTAACCAAGAACACAACAACATTAATACATTTCACGTATTTTATTGATATTCAACCGCCGTGTAATATTGATGAAGCCTTATAGTACAAAAATATTTGACAGTTGGGCTGACGAGCAAACTCCAACAACACACAAGTTTTTTTCTAAAAATATGTTATTTTTGCTGTTACACTGAATTCTTTGATCTTCACACATACGCAAATAACGATAACATAATATGTTCTTTGTATGCATTCATTCCAAAACCAAACATTAACCCGTGTTCCCTTCAATTTAACAATGGGTTTAAAATGAAGACATCAATAATGAGGAGAGTAGGGTTAAACAAACCATTCCATATTCCTTACGTCCCCATAAGGATAGCTCGGGATAGTGCATCATACGCAAATATTTGGTCGAACATCACCCGCGTTCTCTGAGTATAAACTGTTAGGGTTGTCACGTTACATTTAGAAGTAACGGTTGAGAATAACAATTAAAGTTATCTATAGGAAACGATTAGTCGTAATATCAAAGTACAAAACGCATTGAAAGCGTCGATATGTACCAATTTATTAATTAAAATTATCGTTATAATAAATTCTATAACTCATGTTAGACGCTACATACGAAACAGGAAGAAGTACTCGTATGTAATAGGTGCAGACGTTGGAATTACAATAGGCACTCAATAATAATAAACATTAATTGTTAGTAAAACATACTAAGACTTCCGGAAGGCGCATTACTATCATAAAATTACTGAAAGCATCAGATAATCTTCCCCTTCGTCTACGTAAAATATTGGAACACATCCCATTTCAGCAGATGCTGCGAACTACATTACTGTGAGTGATTTGTCATAGAGCGTTGATAGGCTTAATTTAGTGTAGAATGCCTTAGCCCCTGGACCCACGGCGAAGGATTTATGGAAACATTAGACAAATAAGATAGGGACGTTATTACATTCGAGCCCATCCATGTGTCGTTGGCTCTGAATAAACACAACCGACTACGAGAAATCGGTTTAATATTATAACCGTAAGACAACTTATGAGATACATAATAGTATTAAATACTAGACTGGTAACTGGGCTCCGTTTTACGATCACAGGAATATTTGTTAAAGTATACAGCTCTATACTTTTTTTGATAATATAATTTATAAGATAACATATAAAATTTGCAAATTCGTAAATCTTTTTAATTCTTATTTACTAAAACATTTTCTGTATATTTCTGTGTATCCATGCGACAAGGAAACAGAAAATGCTCAAATAACAATACAAAAAACAATAAAATATTGAAAGTAAAATTAACGAATATAACTACGGAAAAGTTTCCAAATAAATGAAAAAATATATATTTATTGATAGTGTAAAAAGTATATGTAATAGATAAAAGTCAACACATTTAAAAGATTGCCTGCAATACAACGATAAATAATAATCTATCTCATAAACCACTATTCCCGAAATCGACCAAAATTGCAAAATGCGAATTAAAGTTGGCAAATAATAAAAACATAGAGAACAGACAATTGTATCGAAAAGTTATCTGGCGAGCGACTGACAATGATAGATAAAGCTGCTAAGGTAGCAAATAACAAATGTCATAGTAAGATGGCAAATCCGGAGGATGGTGGGAGATCCGATTTAGCGAACGATTCTTTCCCTGCATGAGAGGCTCTTGTTGGAGCAGCAGCCGACAACGATAGAAATACATTCGGATAACTTTAACGCAATGATTGAATAATCTTACAACCGGATATTTTTAAAAATAGAACGCTCACGAAAATAGCTACATTAGCATCGAATGATTATAATATATGTACCGGCTTAAATCACGTGCGGTTTTTCGGGATGACAAGACTAGTTTCGGAACTGTACGAGGTCCTTCTTCATGAGCTTCTGCCGTTTGCAGCGAGGTCGCGGCGGAGACTGGAAAAAACGCACGTGAATTAAGCCGGTACATTGTATATAATCATGTGTATAAGTACCCAAGAAACATATAATGATTAAATTCTTTGAATGGCATTTATCAAAGGGGCACAACTGTATATTTCAAAAACATTACGTTAGTATACAGGCTAGTGCTCTAATCTTTCTCGCTTTAAAAGGAGTTCCGTGGTCCGTTCATTAGTGGAAATATAAAGGGCTTAACGATGATGACCATGACATATTATTCTTGTGTAATATATTACAATAATATTAAGCACCTCAGTTAAAGTCGCCGTACTCATTATATTATGAAGTAGCGTTGCACGTTACCTAGTTTTAAAATTTATTGTCCTACTGTCACATAATTAGATATACGCGTTGAAATATTATTTTCTAGAATCAAACAGTGTCATCGCTTATCGTCGAACTGGTCGCAGTGGATATAGTCCCATAGGGTGGGTTTGCGAACCATTTATTTTCCTCCGTTTGATCTCTCGAGGAATTTCTTTTATCAGGTTCCCTCATTCATGTGAGACTGAACCTTCTTTGCTATTATTTAAACCGACCGCTTGCGATATATTATGAAGTTTCCACCGGATGCCCGCGCGCGGGAAACCGATGATTTGAACAGTTTTATTAATGGCGGTGAGCAGTTTCTTGTAGCTGTGGTGTTCTTTTCGATTTTACCTCACGTTTGTTTTCTTGTAGATTGTTCCTTTCGTTGTTCTTATTAGATTAAGAAAAATTGAGCGCTATACATATTGACTGTTACTATGACTGAACTACGTATAAAGTAATGCATGCGAACAAGTGATTTAAACGAGGGGAAGTGTCTTCAGTTTCTATTTTATATTTACTTCACTGTTCTGCTATCGTTTTAGAATAAATTTAACAGTGAAATTTACTTGCACACAATTGTATATCACTCATCAATGATATCCATTCAGATTTAAGCTAAGGTGTTGATAATTTAAAAGTAGAACTGAGAGTATAAAGCGGGAAATATTTTTGACAACGTGCATATAATTGTTGTGATTGTATAACCCAGTGGTCGGAATACAATAAGCATTGTATGAGAGATACCACGGTACATAAACAAAGCGCTATCTCCCGCAGCTCGCTGAGCACGGACACTGCCTAGCGCGTGGTCATTAACTTCTTTTGGAGCTTTGTTATCTTTCCACGCATCTCTCTAAATAGCGAGCGAAATACTCACACGCAAGGCCACAAACAGTTAAATAAAAGAAACCAGCATATTTCGTTTATTAAAAGCAGCTGTGAAAATTTGGAATTTTACTTTTTAGTCGGTGAACATTTGAATTTTTTCAATATCTCTAATGCATTATGTACCTCGCAAAGAAACTGCAAATATTGCTCTCTCTGTAACTTATTGAGTAATTCCAAGTAAATTATGACGGTGTTTGGGAAAGGTTAACGTCGTTCAGTGGACGGATGTAGGCTGTAAATTATAATGATTTGAATATTATTCGTGATTTTATTAAACATTATTTTAATATTTATACCATCGCACAAACTTTGTATCCGACAAACATAGCTATGTAAAATGCACGCTCTAATCTTGGCAGCACTGGTTACTTATGTATGCCCGACAAGTCATCAACATTTTTCAATTACAGATCTCTTCGACAAAAAGTTATAATCATTCTCTTCCCGACAAGGCATAAAAAGGAGTATACTATCCGGACAGAAAACCTCGTTAGCATATAAACGATAAAGATAAACAAATATTATAGAGTCTTCGCCCGTATCAGTCGTCCAATACACCTAATGTTATGTTAATAATATGACTATTTGATATTTTTGTATTTTATTACGAACATTCAAATGGTGTGTTATCATATTGTAATTCTGAGAATATAATTATCTTCTGACCGTGATTAATCTGCTAACAAAAACTGAATTTTCCGAATTTTTTATTAGTAAGTTAAATTACAATAAGCGCAGTTTTAGCATAATACTTGCATAAATGACGAAGATCAAATATAGTTATCAAAAATAGAGTAAATATAGTGATCAAATATAGTAATGGGGCGGAGAAAAAATACATCTCTAGACTCCATGCCGGGACAACTAGCTGTTGTAAGAGGCAACTAAAATCTGCAATGGCAAACCGCGGTATGGCGCAATCTGCCCAGGCCTATCTCCTCACACTGACCGCCGACCGACAGTAACGTAGTCGATGAGAGAATTCGCATTCTGCGATCCTCAACTCGCATGCTCAGCGCAAATTATAGGCAAAAACTCTTAAGAAGTGACCTACGTCCAACAGGGGCTCAGACGGACTGGCAATGAGGATAAAAATATAGTGATTCAAAAATAATAATAGTTAATAAAAAAACAAATATCACATGAAATATCTCTAACTGCCGAAAACTCTGTTCATCAACATCGGTTACATTTTGGATAGTATTCAGCTCACGAAGAAAATAAAACGCATAAAATTTCATAATGTAGAAGCCAGTATCAATAAAAATCAAAATCGCGCTCGTCATGTTTTTATATCGCAAGGGATATCGACTGGAGCTCGTTAACATACGATGGTCCGATAAAAAGAGATTAACAACGATATATCAATAGTTTCTCTTACCGACGAACGATCTTCGGAACAACCGTCACAATATTAAAAAGATTCCACGTGCGTAGGCGGCCTTATCGGAATGGAAGTCTCTAATTTGTATTTATCTAAGTTGCTTACGAGTTTTGGATATAAGGTAATGGATATTGACTGACGGAAAATACTTACAGTATTAAGTTCAGTTCGGTTTTGAACACTGAGCAAAGAATAAGTAAATTAATGCACGAAGAGGAAACCAATGAATAAATATACACATGGGTTTTTAATTTCGTATAGCTCATTTGCGCTACCCTTTAACATTTTTCTACCTACGCAGTCCATATTTACGTACAAACCTCTGTATCGTTTGATTTTAATGATTCGCGTTTGGTTGACATAAATGACAAAGGACAGAATAAATATATGTATAACCTAATGGTAAACATACCCTCTTCAATTTGCTTTTTCATTGTCCTCTCTTAATTATGTCAAAGTAAACAATACGAGACGCAGCCGGGTGTAAAATTTAACACAAATATTGCCCTCACATTGTTAGGTTTCAAAATATGTGATATATTACGAAATAAAAGCCTTAAGCATTAATAAATAATCTTAGCTAATTAAGAAAACCTTTCGGCAACTACATTTACTAGCTCATAATTTCACAAATTTGTACACGTGAGTAATGAAAAGAAAGCGAAAGCAATTGAAATGGTAGAATAAGAACAATCCGGAAAAATATTGTCATAAGAAAAGTGCGCAGTAAAGCCTTCAAACGCTAAGATTGCATTTAAATATCTGTATTTATAAATAGAGATATTAAGTTTGCGTGTTGAAGACCAACTAATAAAAAGCTCACTACAATCATAAGAACTGTTATGCGGTTGTAAAGTCTTCAATGTACTTCATATAAAGTTGAAATTAGGATAAACTTTAAAAAACTGTGTTGGAGTAAACACCGAATATAGCAAAGGATCTGTAAAGTTAAGCAACATCAGGTCGCCACTTGGATAGCTTACCGCTAGTGGCTAATTTCCATTCGGCTTAAAAACAACTGTCAGATGAATTGGACACCCCTACTTTCGCCACATCACCCTGGATCAGCCTGGCAAAGTAAGCAAGACTTGTCGCAGATGTGGGAATGAACAACATCGACAATAGAATATTTTTTCCTGGCACACTGCATTTGGCCAGCGTGGCGGACCACGGACCTCACCTTTCTCATTCTCAGACGAGACCCATGCTCGAGAGTGGAACTATAGTTTATGATTTTTATAATGAAGATTAAATGGAATGAATAGGTCAACGACTTTAACAACAAATCAAAAACATGCAAACGATAGAATTGTCTTGTCATTACTCACTGTCATAGTACGAGTATGAATTTCATCGCTCGCCAGATTCCAGTACGGCCAGTCCTAAGTGCTATAGATATTATTCTGTTTCATATCGACAAAATGTCATGTTTTCGTGATTTGTAGTTCTATAAATTATTGTGTTGAATTAATATGTACGCTAAATAGAATTGCTTTTGGGACTTTGTCGCAGTGGTGACGTTTAAGAGTGTAGTTAAATGATTACATGACTACTCTAATAAATGAGAAAGCAAAAGCTTTAGTAATCACTTTATATTAACTAATGGAAATAATTCACCTAGATCTAGGTACAATAAAAAATAGTATTAGTTCACAAGATATATACAAATAATTCATATTTTTGTAACTAGTCAATAACCGCATTCATCATTCCAATGACATTTAATCTCGGTAACGTTTTTACGATTTTTTAAAGACTATTTCGTAATTGAATCTGATAAGGTAGGACATTAATGAAATATGAACAAATATGCATAAAGGTGCCACATTTTTCAGCTTATTTTAACATTACGCATTTTGTTTCAGCTTTTAAATTCATTCATTTATTCTTCATATTGTTCTTCACTTTGTTTATCATATTGTTCTTCATATTGTTCTTCATATTGTTCTTTATTTAAATAATGTTGTTTATCCTTTAAGCGAGGGAATCGCTTAAAGTTCATTTACTCATTGCAATCGAAACGAAACGGCGGAGCTCTGCCGCTGGCGCGACCGACTCATAAATTGCAGCACTAACACGATTATCATTTTCATCTCTCTCATTTTCTTTTTGTTTCATTTCCAAATCCCAGATTCTTTTATTTTCAAAGAAAACATTGTAATTACATTAAGTGGTTGTTTACATTGTCTCAATAAAATAGTACAAGAATACGCGCTTGTGTTCTTCTTTGAAAGAATCTACTGTTAAATAATTATAGTTATTAAAACCAACAAGATTGAAGTTACAATAAAATATACATATTTAAAACCATGACTAGCAGACTATTAAACTACAATAATTATTTTTATTATATCATTAGGCTAGGTCCCTAACGGTAGACATAGTGTATCGATACCAAATATTTTATACTTACAAACCTGATACGCTTCTACATTTAACACTCTCTTCGTACATGCATGTATTAATAACTCACGTACCTATTAATCACTTGTTCTCAGACCACAGCTTACAGTCGAGTCAAACACCCAGCGTAACAGTCGGGCGTCTATTCGCGATCTTACAACAGTATTAACATTATGTTAGGCTTCACCGCAACGTAATTTCAAGGTTTCATCTATCCGGCCTATTTTCTTAACGGCTGAGATCTAAGGACCAACCGCAGAGCGGTCCTAAACATACTGTCGCGACGCGCTCCAATAACTTTCTCCTGACTCCAGCTGGGTAGTTCCCAATTCCATTTTAACTTAGATTGTTAACCAGACTGAGTGGTGCAAAATAATATTATTACCGTTACTTAAGTGAAGATTAAATTCTTCAACTTAATATTAATTAACAAACATTAATCCTCTCGCCTTGTATACGAGTATATGATGTTCAGTGGACATTTCAAGGACGCTGGTCAGCAAAAGCTCCATATTAGATTGCAATACCATGATTGTAGTAGCCGGATAAACAAAAGCTTCCGATAAATAAGGGGGGGTAGGGCTTAAGGACTGCAAGTAACACTTTAGTAAAAAATGACATTGATTAATAGCTTAATACACGTCAGCTTGCAACTGTTGCTTAAGGAATACTCTTCTAAAACATGGAAGGCGAAGCAGGTGAATGGCAACATTACAAAGACAATTATTAGATTATTATTATTGTATTATAAGTCTGATCAGAGGAAATTAGAAATTTTAATAATAACAAAATCTAAATCATGATGACGTGGAAATATATGGCAAGAGTCAGTAAAATTATTAATATAATAAAGTGGTTTGTGTACAGGGTACGTTACATGAATTAAGCCATTTAATAAGTAGACAGCTTAACTAGCTCAATCTCACGACTTAAAGTCTAGACAGCGGATACAATGAAAGGCAATATTAAAGCACCGCAAAGTAATGAACACACCTATCCGTATCTCAGGGTCCAGGTCGCGTCACGACTTGGCGTTGCAGCGAAACTCGTGATACTGAAGTTCATTTTCACATAAATGTAATCCACCGGCTTTTTCAAACAGTTTTTTTATCATTACACCAACAGTTCCAAAATAATAAATCCTCCAATAAGTATGGAGCCAAGATTTTCTTTTAGTATATACTACTCCCAACGCTGGTGTATTTTAAGTAAATTTACCACTTGGAATGTTTTAATCATTTCTATACAGGTACATAAATGTGTTCTCCAAGCGGTCGATCGCAGACTAATTCGTAACCTGATTCGAAAACAGATTCAGCCAACAAACCGTGTTTCCGCGCTAATTTGTGCTTATTTTTCAAACCAATATTGAAGTAAAAGTCTGTCTCTGTTTAATTATACAAAAAGGGGTTTTTTAATTAAGTGAAATAGGTGGCAACGTGGGAGTACCGAGTAACGTTAATATTGAGACTTTTAGGTTTATGGCAGCGCATTTCGCTGAGCTAGAACGTTGTGGATTGTGTAACATCGCGACTTGCGATTGCGATGCTCTGTTCAGAAGCTCTGATCGCTCCTGGGATCTGAAACAGACGAAACATGTTCCGAATTAACCGTCTATTGGGAATTCACACGATTATGTTTCCAATTGCAACGCTACCTGCCAATGGGAGAATACACAATACTTTCATATACAATTTTAGTGTCGTTGAGCAAACTATGAATCAAAAATGATTAATTGTTTATGACAAATATGAAATAAGCATTTCGTATACCGACAATTAGCTATTTGTTTTTCTTGTCTTTCATTAGAACACCTACTGCGCTCCACTTGCGTCCTGTGCTAATTATATCGTCGTCTCTGACAACACACGACTATATAAATTATTTGGCTGCTGAGAATTTATCTACTGATGGAGGAAATTCAGGATTGACGCTTACACGCATGGGGTTTTTATTCAAAATAAATCAAACTGTTCGCTGTAGTCTCTTTCCGCAGTTGCACTTTAATGGTGAATTTTCTTATTTTTGATGTTGGTATTATAACGATTCATTGAGATAAGTCACATAATCGTTTTGTACCAAATTCGACGTGCAGTAACTTCGTCAGACTATCTACGTCTCTTCATACCCAAAACTTAACTCTATGTTTCATGATATCTGGTAACTAAATTAATCATTTTGTACTAAAGTCGTACGTCATCTCGCTATCTATGGCAATTCGTATGACTGCTGTGATTTATGATCTTGTAGCTGTTATATATTTGATATTTGAAACAGATTTAATGTTAACAATAAACAATACTTCTGACGAATTAAATCTTTGCTTGCATTTCTTAATTATTGTTTTAATTTGTTAAAAAATTTGAAGAAGTTATTAAAATCACTATTATTTTAAATCGAAGTGAAAATCAGTTGATTTTATTCCACGAAATAGCCAGTAACATATCAGATGAAAAAATGACGGAAATATTACTGTCACTTTAACTAACCGAAATATACGACTTTTCGGGTTAACCTTTTGTGTAATATTTAACTTTATTAGATTCTTAAAAAGTACATCAAGAACAATGATAGCTCTTTAAGCACGAAACAAAAATTAAGAGTGTTTAATCATCTCTCGTTTTACGATCGCTCTGCGAGATCGTGGGCCTTGCAGAGTGCTTCAAAATAAATTAATTTTCATAAACTGCCGCGCTATACTTTTAACAATTCGTGATTCTCTTTTAATCCAACTTAAACGCATACGCATAAACCGCGTTATACTTTCAACAATTCATGATACTCTTTTAATCCAACTTAAACGCATTAAGATTTAAATATTAAGCATTCAATATTAATTGAAATACCATATGGTATTTAATAATTTTAAGGGGGAGAGGCAGAGTATTAAGTGTTTAATTTCAAGTAATCAAAAGTATATAGAAATGTATCACACTTGTAATCGTCTGATTAAGGCTCTGCTGCCCAAGCACGTAGTTCTGCCGCAAAGCAATTTGCAGCGCATGAACTACTGTTTTGTACCTTGAACGTGGTGCGTCGTAGGAGTAGAATAAATGTATACGTATAATAAAGAGAAAGCAGTTTATATCTTACGTATTTCATAATGTTCAGTATCCGCATGTATTGTATTTATTCCATGTATAAAGAGAATGAAGAATATTTTAGAAATACGTCAGGGCTGTAGGAATAGATATTTGGCACCTTATTTTCTCTGTCTACCTCGTAAGGGACCCGAAGTGATAATATAATAATAATGTTCCGTATTTTTGTGACCTATATCCAAAAGTGGACTGATATGTCCTGGCGATCATCATGATTTATCTTTAAAATAAATTAAAGCGGGAATACTGTTATTAAAAATACGACTAGGACGAATAAATCCGGAAGGCTGTTAATGCATTTCGTATTAAGCAGAGAAGATGAACACATCGTTAGAATTACTGGCTGGAAAGTTACAAGTAACTTCCTACCTAATTACTATACAAGTCTCATGGAACTTAAATACCAGGAAATATCGACAGGAAATTGCGAATTGGTGACCAGTCGAAACTACTAAATGAAATCTTGATCGATGTACATCTGCGTCATTAAATTATTTTAGTAGCCCGTTAGTTTCATAACTGCTATTCTACTATAATTACCTACTACCGCGTTAAGTAATAATAACTGCTATGACAGATATATTATAAAATACACTTGTTTATAAATTAACCTATGTGTAATAATAAGAACAGTCTAACAGTGGACGCGAGTAGGCTGATAATGATGATGATGAATAATAAGAACTGTCAATCGGCTTAATATGACTCCTCTCCAGGAGTATTGAGTGACCGCAACTCATAAAGCCCGAAGCTGCCAGTTTAACTCCGACTAAAAGAGACGACTGTAGACCGTGGACAGCGGTCTCTATAACTATATCGAGCGGAATCCAAGGGAAATTCACACATAACTGCTAAAATCTAATGAATTCATTATCTGTACTCATTAATTAATCCTTTTGTCACAAAGTTTTGTTTAAGAATAGAGTCGCAACCAATTTCTGTTGAACTATGGGCTCATTTTATCTGCAGCATCTTCGCTTATTATAATGTATATGCAATTAATATCATAATATCAAGTAAACAAAATTAAATTGTCTATCCTAATAGTTCAGTGATGGTTTATCGTGATAAAATTGAAAACAGACAGAAAATAAATTGAATTTTAGCTTAATTTAAAGTATTTATTGTATGTAAATAGCAAAGTGCACCGTAAGCTGTAGTTATTTATCACGACAGAGAGAGAGGCAAAACTTTATAGACGTGGATGATCCATCTCGCGCGCCAAATTTAATTCGAACTTTCGCACTTCGTCAAGTGCACGCATCCTCCGAGGAACCCTCCGCGTGAAGGATGACGAGTGATTACATCTAAATATTTTGTTGAAACAACTTACCTACGACTTGTGGCGCTCTCGGGTTAAAAGTGATTGTAAATTTTACGGAAACTAAAACGTTAATGACCAAACTTATCACACGTTTTATTATTCTTCTCGAAATACATAGGATATGTGATAGTAATTACTTCCGACAAAAGGTCCTTGAGATATACCATTCAGTAATTCGTTGTATAAAGTAGAGTTCGAGAACTAATTTTTTTTTTTTAAACTTTGCTCTAAGAGCGCTAACACAAAACAATTTATAAACTTTCCCTCCATTCGTAAACAGCGCGGTGTTAGTGACCTTAATGACACTGAGGGATTTCGTTAAAATTTATTTAATAAACGCCCGAGGTTTATATCTCATCAAATAAATGTTATTTTGCAATACCCCCAGCTGCCCAAACTTTTCGCTAATTTAATTCACGTCACTAAAATCACGATGTCCCACCGTCCGCGAGTTGAGGATAGATGATTAAAATTATTCGTAAAAATATTAATGACATGTATCGTAATTAGATTCCAAACTCAAAATATAATAAGTATACAGATACTCATGCCTCGAAGCCCTATTTGTGAGCGCAACATTTATGAAAATTTTTTTTTGACTTGGGAACGCGCAAGTCTAACACGTAGCGTATAACAACGGGAAACATGAAATGCACTTTTGGCTATAAATACGTTTACTGAACAAGAAGTATTTCTATTATTACATGTGTTATTGAAGAGTAATAACAAGCCATTGCCAATTCCCGGCGCACTCGTTGCTCGCGCGCCGCCGGCACCGCGCCGCCGCAATCCCACAGATATTTAAGCGGGCAACTTTTCATCGCGTGTTCCCGTAACTTGAACTTTGTTAATGATTACAGCGGGGTGTCGAGGGAAATCTTTACTACTCGATTCCAACTCAAACGTTCAGCTTCAACTCAAACAATCGTAAAGCTTCCTGCTTTTTTATTCGATAATAAAAACCGTAATAGAAGATATAAAATAAAATAAGATTTCCTGCCATCGCAAAGGTTGTGGCAGATTTCACTAGCTTGTAGATCGTTTCGATCAGTTTTCGACTACAATAATTTCGCTTTAGTAGATCAAATATGAAGTACCTACTCGTATAATAAATTAAGTTGACGAGAAAAACAGAGGGTAACAAGTAGTTTATTGCAAAATCTCTAAAACATCGCTTGTCAACTATTTAGCAAGGCTTAGCATTTTAATGCGCAGCGGAGGGTTGCTCGGGGGAGTTCTGCATGGCTTTACTCCACCTCTTTTACATAATTTTTCCATTCAATGGAAATAATCTTAAGCACTTCGTATGCAAAAGTGATAAATGACTTGTGACTCTGTCGGGGCGCTCTTCCATTTGTAGTGATTTATTTTAGTTCGCTCGAATATCATTTGTGTTTTATAACGACATGGCTGTATCATTGACTAATGGTATACGTCCCACTGCTGGGCACAAGCCTGCGAGCAGTTTGCGCGGCAGATATACGTCTGTCTAGCGATATAGCCGGAAGCTTTTAAGCTGCCCGACGTAGTTATATTAAAGAAATTTAATGATAACAATAAAATGGAGTCCATAACGAGCATACGAGTTGGGGAAACGCTGAGCATAACGTGCGCGTACCCTGGACCCTAAACTATCGTGCGAAAGCGAGAGATTTATGCGTTGCATTAAGTATCTATACCACACATGAATTATATGTCTTATACGCATCTATGTCCTATAAAATACACATATATAATACAAAAGAATGTACAGATATTGTACTTTTTACTATATATTGTAACTTTTATACCCCTTACTTTTTTAGTCTTCTACGGTTTAGTAATCTTCTGTAGTAATTTGTGCAATATAATATATCTTATTGCGTTGTAAATTTTTATTCATAAAAGTAGGAATGCAAGACGCAAATCTAAATTGTTGCTGCTGCAGTGAGAGACTTTGTTAGACGAAGTACGTATAGTAGTTATAGCCGACCATAAAGTAAATTGGATTTTCTAGTTAGAGAATTAATAAATCGTACAGTAATGTCATAAAATATATCTCATTCGTATGACTCTATTATATCAGGCTATTTACGCAAGTAAGTAGTAAGAATGCATTATATCGTAATTAAGAAAAGTGTCGATAAGTCAGTATGTTTATTTGATTGCCGCGCGCCATGTTATCCCGTCTTATTAACATTTGTGGGATGTTTTCGAAAGTTTTATAACTTTGAGAGCGTTAATATTTTTTTATGTTCTTCTCGTTAAATTTTATTTATTGCACTCCGTTAATTATGGTTCTTTCTTTGGGAATTATTGTAGTATGTTTTTACGGTGGCAGTAAACAGCGAACGGCGCTGTCTTGGAGAGCTGGTTTTCGCACACTTGCGTCTATTTCGAAGCAAATTTTCATGACTGCTTCCATAGTTTATTTGATTATTACGTTAATTTGTATTCCAATTTTTCAAGTTGGTTTAACATAATTAAGGGCGGCTTAGTTCGTTTATTTTTTAAATAATTATATATAATCTCGATTTACATGTATCAGTCCTTATCATATATGTGAGTTATGTGTGTTATGTGTGTCTCATGTGTGTGTTATGTGTGTGTTATGTGTGTGTTATGTGTGTATTATATCTATAAAGTCAAATACAAGCTTACCAATGATATCTGTCTGTCTTTTACAATTTTACATTGAAACACTTGCGCTAGATTTGTTGATTACTATATATGAAATGGCTTTATCATCAGCTCGTGTTCGCCCTTTGCTGGACACATGCGTCTCCAATCCCGCAAACTGTTTAAACACAGGGAAGGGACGCAGACTTCTCAAAGATTGTTTTTAATCCAAATCTTGCCTGAAACGATTAAGTAAGTAATGAAACATTACGAACAGACGATGTGTCGGATAACATCTTATATGGTATAATTGTGTAAAGCGGTAGAGACAGGTGTCTATGGCCACCCTCGCGTACCACTATCGTTACAAGGCATTGCGGTCACAGGTCAGTTGGAACTTTCGTGTGACCAAGTTTAAGGGCCTTGTTTATAACCAAAGCTGTCGAACTTGAAGGGAAAAGAATAAAACCCAACTACTATTATCTACAGATGAAGGTACATTCAGTAGGAAATAGTACAATTAAAATGCTTAGGTACTATTTTCCGGCGTTAATTTCAAACAATTAATGAGATATGAACAAGGATATTCGACTCATGGAGTATAATTGAAAATGGCCGCTGGAAAACGAGCGAGGTCCCTCGGCGCGAGTTGGGGACTTTAATAGAACAAGTGACAAGGGATCTGTTGAAAACTTTAAACCACTGACTCCGCTTGTTATAAATTTGCTATTAATTATATTAACATATTCTATTTCAGCTGTTCTCGACGGCGAACGCCTCTTCAGGATGATTAAATCTCAAATACCAAATGTTTGAGCTTCGTCGAAATTAAAAGATATACATGTACGTATTTAGCTAAGTACATTATGTGCTGTTTTTAGCTTATTATTATAGCAATACGCCAAATCCCGTACGAGGTGGGTAGAGAGCACCGAGTGTCAAATATGTCTATCCTACAACCTACTTACAATCCTAACGCGCGTCTGCCATTTTTTAACTAGACGTGTAACCTGACTTATCTTGATTGTTGCATAAAACATAGTCACATTTGTCAAAACCAATTTTTTGACGTAAAACAGGCGTTTAATAAATATTTTTCAAATCGACTTTCCCCACAAGGATAGAGCTGGCTGACTTTTGCTTTTGCTGCTGTCTGCCATAGCTTCTATAATCATATTAAATCGTGTTTATAGTAGTCTGTAACCCTTTGTAGCTGGCACATCACGTAATTATACGATTTTTGTAATAGTCGATATGATATGAACTTAGATAAATAAATTTTATCCTAAAGTACTAAGCGAAATTTTGTGTTAAGGACCGCGTTTTCACACCTACATTCGGATCGCTAAGTTAAAACTGATGCGCTTTCCATCTCATCCTTAGAAAAAACGTGTGACAGACAAATATAAGTTAACGTACAACGTACGTACGACTGCCGATTGGGAAGTTCCTGGATGCAAATCCCAGGTCGGGTGTTATTAGATTTTTTTAATTTCGAATTTCTAGTAGTGACTGAAAGTTTGGCATTGTGCCCGTTTCATGCCAATAGGCTCACCACCTATTACTTATAGGTAACTGGTGAAACGTGGGAATGTACTACACTCCTCTGCCTACCCCTTCGGGGAACCAATGGTATTGTAAAAGAACATCAAAGCACTACTCTAGTATGTACCGGGCCCCACGATAAGACACGCTGCCGCACCACAAGTATTTACGAGGCGAAACTTTTATGAAACCAATTAAAACGTAGTAACATTAAACCTCGCTCCGACGGAACGAATAAAATTTCGGCCCATTTAGATATTGATAAAGTTATGTCTCTAGTGTTCCTGCTTCAGTATAATACACGGTCACGGTTGTCTGTTTGTTACCATTATATTTTTATGCCTCGTATTTTCAGAACATTAAGAAATACAATTATCTATAAAACCATACTTTAACCGTAAAATACCTACCATAAGATTATTTATTTATTTATTTATTATTATACAAAAATCCACAGCCCTTAGAGAATAACTATATAT
>DWME01000170.1:0-41584 GCA_018244795.1 Parelbella ahira ahira | reverse complement strand
TTTTTTTTTTTATAAATTCTAAGGTGTGCAGGTTTCCTCACGATGTTTTCCTTCACCGTTAGCAGGTGATATTTAAATTTAAAACGCACTTTTATAAAGAGGTGCGCGCCATGGATTTGAAACCCAGGACCCCCGGAATGAGAGGCTGAATTCTTAACCACTAGGCTACCACTGCTACCACTAGGCTACCATTGCCATACACCGGGCATATATCGGCCAACCGGAAGGGCAGTCGCGTTTGCAATCAATCGACAAACGAGGTAGTCAACTAGATAGATTTCTATCATAGTACAATTGTATATATGTGAATAAGAAACGGTTAAAGCAGCAGTGTGTAATAGAATGGGCACGGACGGTCTTTTAACGGCTTACCGCTAATGGCGAATGTTTATGATCGTTCCACAACATCAAAGGGACCGTTGACCGGTCTGTCCTGTTTCACTAGAAGTACTTACGACATTGCGACACTCGATAAACCTTGTCGTTACTGAACTGAAACCGTTGAGTTCGCGTCGAAGCTGTTTCAATTTGTTGGTGGGCCTAAAAATTGTCATATGAAAGGAGTATTATTGTAGTGTTAAGTGTTAAGAAGGAATAACTCAGGTTCAACTTTTGGCAGCTTACGAGTCAAAAATGACCCGCCTGTCTCTGTCCACTGCTGTCGGTGTTTGCCCATTAATGCCACGGCGCGTAAGCTACATAGTTCAAGTGACTCATAGGTGAATTTTCCTTGACGCACCTGATTTACTGTTACATTAGTATTTATTAATTCAATTGTGATTTAAGCATGAATGAACTCTTCAGCATAACAACTTCTTATCTAATTGTAATAATATATTGGGGAGAAACAAAAAAATAACATTTCGATATATTTTAATTTTCGCCCCAGATCACAGATACTGACGCATACATAATCAAGAGAGGCTCGCTGGCGGTTTATCGTCGAAAATCATCTTTACCTTAATAAGCTTACTCCATCATAATCTATATATAATGGGTTCACATGTCTCGGTTGTAATTATCGTCGGTTACAGTTTTCGACCATATTTTATGGTAGACTGATCTGTGTGCGTCCAAGTTATAAGAGTTTATGGATTGTTTATACTTATCCTTGAGTTTTGACTGTATATTGTATGTAAGAAAATTATTTGATTTGATTATTTGAGTGTTGTTTTTTATATAGGTGAAACGGTTTGAATGAGCACTGGTGACCATTTAGAGTATTTATTTGAACTCTACATGTATCGTAAAATATGAAGTAAAGCAATGTATGGAAGTTAAGAAGGATTGCATGTGAATAGCACTGGACGGTGTTAGGCAGATACACTAATCATATCGTATATTGTTACGATGTTTTTATTAAGGGCAATTAGAAAATATCAATTACCTAAGATATTATTATTTAAACATTTGTGAACTCTATTAGCTCTATTATTACTAGTAATACATAATATGTATGTAGATAATAACTAATAACTTTAATTTATATTTTTTATGAATGTTTTTAAAATTTATGATTATAAGGATGGGTCAAGATTAAAAGGATTCTTTAATAATTTTTTTATAGTGTTTTTTTTATACTACAACCGATCGCTTCCACTTGCGACTTAAATGGCTGGTATCGTGTAGGCGGAGCTTTACGCGCGATAGAGGCAGAGGGCGTGGACTCTAATGCCGGTTTTGATTAGATTTTTTGATTTTTTTTGTATTATAACCTCCATTGTTGTTTCAAGATTTTAGTTTTTATGATAGCACCGGAATTCGTAGCCCGATACCGCTATTACCGTGCCTTGATTGAATTCGATTTTATAACGCTACACTGCGATGTGGGACGCGCTCTCTGGTTTTTTCTACTCTGTTGTCTGTGATACATCGATACATCTGTTCTGTTAAAGGTGTTTTAAGTTTAGCTGCTGTCATTGGGCTTAATTAAAATTATTGTAATAGAAGAAAACAGTTTTTGATTTGATTTTTTGAAATACATTATTTTGATTTTCGACATTGCTAAGGTGGGAGTAAATTAGAATTTTTAGGCATATGTGTTTCATGATTACACGAATCTTCTTCTTTCATCAGATCGGATTCCACCCAAACGCTTGTCTATTACGTATTAGTTAAATAAAATATATACATATTTCAAAACATCCTTCGACTCCGACACAACATGGATAATTTTGGTACCGTGTAAATTCCATATATATTGTAATGCAAATTTTTTTTTTGTAATTTGGTCAACCTATGATGGTAAAATTGGCTTATGCCAGCAGACATTTATACAATGACCTTATCATATGCTTTTTATTAGCGGTGCTTGGATCTAATACGTGACTGTGTAGGGTGACGCATACGAACACACGAGCAATTATTTGCTGTGTACTTGTTAGAAATATCTACGAATGCCGATTGGTAGTAGTAAATAAAACTATACGTTATTAAATAAGACTGTCCGATACGAACATCGACAGTCTTATATAAAACCAGACACGTCCATATCTAAGCTGTATCTCATCTCATCATCATCATCTCAAGTGATTTGTATTTATAGTATAACAATAACTTCACGCCGTATTCCATGGGACGTATAGCATAAAAGGCGAAAGTTGGAATTCGTCTGCTTACCCTTTCGGATTAATGCAGGCGTGATATTGTTTTCTTTTCGCTATATAATATCCTAAATTGAAAGAAACAATGTTATCACCACATGTTATTATTTGCGCGTCCATCAGCACCATTGTTGTCACAGCAAATGATAATGGAATGAGACAAACATCATTAAGGCGCCATTACACTGTCCGAGTGAAGTCAGCGACGTGGACGGGGGTCCGGTAATTGGTGCGACAGTAAGGCAACGTGGGCCATTAAAGAGCGGACAGTTTTTCCTCGGCCCTCCAATAATAAAGGTCATTT
Source organism: Parelbella ahira ahira (assembly GCA_018244795.1). NCBI lineage: Eukaryota > Metazoa > Arthropoda > Insecta > Lepidoptera > Hesperiidae > Parelbella > Parelbella ahira. Next base: position 38,677 of record DWME01000170.1, on the reverse strand, counting down.
GACATTTGTATAGGAAAGACTATGATGTCGTTATCATACAAAGAGAACAGTGGAAAGATGAGATTGGTTGAGAGAGAGTTTCGTTGTGTTATTGCAGATAACAATAGATTAATATGTTGTTTTATTGGTTAACTTTTATTTAACCTAATCACGTGGGTATCAGGGATTTACGCCTTCCATTTTCGATAGTTGCCAAAATTTCCTAAAATATGCCCGCTGTAATGATGTGAAGACACATCCAGGTCTGCTAACTTCGGGGTCAGACCTTGCTTAAATCCGTTCAGATCTCCAATAGTGTATCTAAGCATGTGTACGTGGCGTAATGAAATCACGCGTTTCTATGTGAAGTCAGTAAATTTCATCCTTTGACCGACGATATGTAAATGCTGTCGAACCTTTCACCATTAACTGCACTTGAGTGTCAAAAGCTTGCTTTCGATATGTTTATATGTGTGTTTCGAAATTCATTTACGCGTACCATCATAACGCTCTAAACATTTATTGTACTGAAATCATTAGGACGCGCTATTAGTCTGTACATGTGGAATCATTGAAGTGAGAAGGGCCCCGGTAATTGGTGCGGCGGCGAGGTGGAGCTTTACATTGTCCAACGGTTCTTCCTTGATTGCTTTTGAGTGTCCAACGCGTTATGAAGAAAGTTCGGGTGTTTGGTGTGTGGTACAAGTGAAAATAGTTTTCCCTTCTCAGTCGTTGACTTCGTTTTTGAAGGTCGGGCTCGTCCTGGACGGCTTGGATAGACATGACGACCTCCTTCCACGAGTCGCTGTCGTTAAGCTGTGGAAGCGTTTTGGTGACCGTGAGCCCCATCACTGAGCACAGAGTCAGACTAATGCGTCGGCGGTCGCCCTCGTGGTTTCCTCCTTGTCTCGTCAACGTCTACCAGTTTATCAATTCTATATGATTGCCGCCCAAGTTGTTTTAAGTTTGGTTCTATTTTGAAATTGGTGGAAAATTTCTAAATAGTAGTGCTAAGCAATAAGTTCAGTGTCGTAGGTGAGGTATGACTGTATCTTGTAATGTAAAGGCTTATCGACAGTAAAAACCGTTTGCATAGGAAATGATGATGCGATTATAGGTACATATACAGTATTTTTTGTGGCCCAGTTTTAGTGTGAAATAGCTAGTAATACTTCAAATTTTGATGACATCTTTTCCAAGATTGTGCCATGTCAGTCAAAGTTCCTTAAATCATATTGAGATAATATCTTACAGAAAAGAAAAATGATGTATTTATTAGATACAATTTTTATTACAAAACATTATTACTGATAATAATTTGGCAAAGTCTAGTACATTTTATTTTCAAAGTTTTCAAAGTTCACAAGTTTTTCATTACATAGAACATATTATATATGGTACAGTATAAAGTAATGGCGTGGGTTGGCAATTCTCTCGTGCCTTGCACCACCAACGGACCTATATCTAGATGGCAGAGGCGTGGTGGCGTTGTGGTCATCGGGTGTTCGTTTATTAGTGGGGACATCGTGTTACGGGACCAGCAATAACCTACTTTGTTTTGGACCCCATTTTCTGAATGTATCTACTTACCCCTGGAATGCGATTACTATGAAAGGGTATGTTACTTGAAGCGTACCTGTGTGAGCTTCCAGAAACTTCGTAGGTTTTCTAGCGGCCTGTTAATAGAAATTCGTCTTTTGTTGTTAATAATAAAATACTCTTTGACTGAGTAGAAATTTATAATACATTAAATGTATTAGCATAGATATTATGATATTAATGGTAAAGTATATTGCAGGAGAAAATGGAGAAATGATCCTACAATAGCTTTCTAATAAGGAGTGTTTAATTTAATTAACTTTAATTAGTATCGTATTCTTTTATTTTGACCAGTTCTACAGAAATTTGCCATTAAAATACTTTCTCGTTGACAGACTTAAATAGTTATCGAAGCATTAAACAGGAATTCCTGTCAGGACATGTACGATAGACGTGCGATAGACGTGCGAAAACAGATTTTATTAACTATATCACCGTCGTATCAACTGTCTTACAGTGTAGGTAGAAGGCACCGAGCGCCGATTATCTCTTGACTTACTGATAGGAATAAATTTCAGATTGCAATGTATAATTTTATACCAAAAGCCGAGTCTGATGTCTAGGTGAAGTCTAAGGGTTGCATAAAATGATTGTCTTACTCATGAACTACTACCTAACATGTTTACAGTACAAAGCTAAGGTTCTCCACTGAACAGGACAGAAGGGCTGTACGTAATTTAATTAAGGGATAATCCTTGGCATAGTCTTAGCTTACACTTTGAACTCTACAATCTGTTCTGACACATCTATAAGAGGTCCTTTGTAGAGTATAATAATTTACCCTAGCTTGAGACCTACTTGATTGTAGAGAAAGATTAAAATAGACGTGTGAAGGTGGGTGGGTGGATGCGTTGAATGTGATATAAACGAGCTGTCAAGCGAAAGGATGGCCTTTATCGGTATATTTCTACACGGTTTGTATGATCCTTAGAGTTCTTAGGATACTTACATATATAGATAAGTTATTAGATAATATAACAGGCCCTGAAGACAAAAGCTTTGGGCGTCTAGCTTGATTTTGAATCTTTTATAATTCTTACTCAATCCTACTCATATTAATATTTTGATTTGTTGTAAAAATTGGACCATATCGCGACCTAAGAATAATCACCAGAATTGTTTTTTTACAAGTACATATACATAGGTATGCATCGTTTAATTTTATTGAACTATTTTTAAAACGCGCTAAACTAAAAAACAAGAATTAACAGAAGAACTAAAGAATGCGTCGGTGTAATTGGAATGTTGGGGAAATTGAAATGTAAAATGATTCTTGGAAAAAAATAGAACATCGACGTAAAACGACATAAGTGTCAAATTTCTTTTTCGAAGTGTTCGGTTAGGGTGTGTTCACGTGCTTACCTTTATTTAGATATATTCTTTTTCAAATGAATTATAATATATTTGTAGTATTTCTCGTGATTGAATCCAGGAACTCAGCCTTTGCTTTTGTAATCATTTGGAGAACGATTAAAAAAAATATATTAATGTGTTCTAGTTATCTCCATATCTATTTTAAATAAAATAATTCAAGCGGTCTGATGTAAAAAGATAATGGACAAACAGAATTCTGCATGTTTATAATATTGGTATGAAATACATACATATATGTACCGTGTAGCAATAGAACCCATTCATCTTTCACTATTGTAATTATAACATTACTGAAAAGCATTAATATGGCTTAATATGTAATTCACTGTATTTTTATTTTACACATGGAACAAAAGCAAGAGGCACAAGTTACGAGGTCACTGCATTTCATGCCGACTGTAACATTGACCCTCGAGGGATTCTAATTAAAATAGAAGGGTAGCAATGAACCTGTGACTAACCTCTCGTGTTTGTAGGGGGTTAGTTCTATTTGATTGGACGAATTTGTCTTTCAGTGGCTGTTTCCTTTCAACGAATATTCAATCACAATTTAAATATAGAATAATTCTAGAACTGATTTTTCTGATGCCCGTAGTTTTACAATGATAATTGATCAGATAGCTGACGTGGTGATCCTTATATTTTTGTTTATCCTCCGATAGAGCATATACTTTAAGCGTAATAAAATATTTATGCTAAGTTAAAATCTAAGTCACGGCTATCAGTTTAGCGGTCAGTAAGCACTGAAAAAGCACGCAATAAAAAATTAATTATCAATTGTATTGTTCGATTTAAATTGAGTGACAGTTTGTGTTTTACCGTTAACAGAAAATAATAATAAATACGATACCCTACTATACAAAAGTGAAGTAACTTATAAACGCACCCTTACGTTCCGCCCAGTACTTTATTAACGTACACGTGCGTGATAAAGTGCAATAATTCTAAATTTAAACATTCCCGATCGCATTTTGACTTTTCCGAAACGTTACGGAAATAACACTCGAAAACAATTCGGGAGCTTTTTTTGTGTTCGAAACGCGAACGATCGCGCCGTGACGCACCGTAGACACGTACCGTTGTCGTGGCTTGTTCGATTAAGTTTTTATATATTTAAGCCTCAATAGCGCGTCGATCAATGACAGGGCCATATGTAGTTCGGCTTGATATCAATATAAATGTAAGAATTACACCATATTTGAGATGGTTGACTGCTAGTAGCATGTGGCTTTTGTGTTCTGTTGGGTTAGGCAGACTGTTCAGTATTTGATGCTTGATTGGAATTCTACAGTTGTGATGTACTTTACAGGAATGCAAAGAGTTTATAAACTATTTGTTTATAAGATTTTCAGATGAGAAGACGAGTAGAGAAACAGCAAGCGTGAAGGCACGATTTTTTCAATAGAAATTACTTACAAAAATTACTCACAACTTAATAAAGTTTATATAGCTATTGTTAAATGCTGTTACTCTCCGTTAGCTAATTACATTGTCCGATTTTTACTGGAACAGCGTGGTCCTACGTGCTCCATCCTTCCCCCAATTGATACGTTAAACCCATGCTGAGGTAAGTAGCACTTGGCAGCTGAATTTATCGACGCTAAGAGAAACCAACATCCCCGACTAAATTCGACTAGATCTTGGCAGCTTCCATTGTAAGCAAAACAAATCCAATAGTTCGATTTGTATTCCCCTTACCGCCCGCTTTCTTTTATCTCTCTTCTTTTCCTTACCTCTTTATTCTCCACCGTATCGAGTGCCTGATCAAGGCGGATGGTATTGTGTTTTGTTATACGTTTTTGTGTAATTATTTTCTGATTAATTTCTACGTAGATGCAGCTCCGTTTTCCATAAAAGATGTTGTTATGTGTTTAGTTTTTCATATCGCTTTCATTGCTTCTGCTTGGAATTTTCAAATGACATATTTTAAATTATTATCTTAGTGGTCACGCCATTGCATTACGTTACGTTAGTTTACATTCGGTTTTCTACCTCGCAGCATTCGAACGGTGGCGTTACTTTTTGTTCTGTGTCTGGTTGTTTGTTTGTTTGTCTTTGTGCGTGTCCATATCATCCAGGACGATGGCTATAAAGCAAGGTTTACATTATATAAGTTGTATGTTACAGGTGTCATATTATGTCATATCACTCTTGTGATAGCATTAATGTCATATTTCTTAATGTTAAGGGAAATGCATGGATTTACAGGAAATGAGTGCTGGAGTGGTACAGTCTCTTTAAACATTAAATGAATAAATACGTATTAAAATAACAGAAGTAACTTAATAGTCCTGAAAAATACAGTAGTTTTTTGCTCCCTAACATAATGCACCAATGGTTTTCAGTATAAATGTTTACTTAACGAAAAACAAAAACTGAGAGCACTCTTATTTTAAATATTATGCGTTTCCTTCAAAAATCCATTCGGATAATGGGACTCGAAAGGAACAAAGAAAGTCATCCCATAATTACATTTCAAAAGAAAAAAAAACAGAAAGGAGAATATTTTAAAGTGTTGTAATATCTGAAGTATTTTTCTCCGGAATGTTGTTTCTTTTTTAATGTACTCCATTCGTCAGTTATTTTCGTTTTGAAACTGAAAATATTTTAAAAATAAATATGACTGCCCCGCTGGTTCTGTGATTGTAAGCGCGAAGCGTGTGGGTTTGATATCTGGGTCTTGTAAAATAATATTGAGTTTTTCTGACTTGTAAATCATAATTGTTAGCAAATAACGTCAGGTCACTGGACATAGAAATTTGTATATCATACTCCGTGCTTTTGGCCTACCCCATAAGAGACCTGGTTGGATAATGTAATGCATAACGGATAATGCATAACATTATCCATCAATTGTGACCGATTTATTTAGCATTCGGTGCTATCTGCTTATCCCGTAAGAAAAGATTGTGGTAATAGGGCCTGTTATAATACCTACATAAGTTAACTTACATCTTGGTATATATGTAAGTTATGATGCTATGTCAGTATAAACATTAGCCCCCTGAATATATGAAACTTCAGTTCATGTTCACTATAGTTCATGACTATGAGAAAAACCATGACCCAATTATTTCCTCCATAAATTAGTAAGGAACGAATCTATCTCAAAACGTATTTTAGAAAAACGCATTGGCCAATTATTTTATTTTAAATAACAAAATACATCCTCTACAACAATATTCTTCAGATACTAGAACGTCAAACTCCATAGTGTACTTTAAAAAGAAGTATTTGGCAGAGTCTGAAGAAATCCTCTTCTAAACTCCACTATGTCATTTAAAGTCTCCAAACGGAACGAAATAAACTGAATAAAAGCTTACAAACATTATGCTTGCGAAACTAGACTATTCTTTATAGTTTTAAAATTTTCTTTTCGAGAGAAAAAGGTGCATTCTCGAGCGCTTGTCAAAGAATTGCGCGAGAAATTATTCCTTCTGTGCGTTGGTGACCATGAGATTTGTGCATAACTCCGGACAAAGTATTATTTATGTAGATGATAAACGTAGAAAAAGCATAATAATAGATAGTTATAAGTTTTTTAACCGTTTTAATTAGTTTTGGTTTTTTAAATAATTTAATGTAGGTATCAGCGTTATGAAAATTACTCTGAATTTTTGAAGAACTTTCTGCTTTTACTTCGTGGCGTAACTTTGCAAATTGAAGGTTTCGCACATCTCTATAACAAACCTTAAATATTTATCTGTTGCAACAATAGTTACAGTTCAGATTCAAAAAAAGGCAATGTGAAGTTTATATTTCAGCAACAAAAATAATATACGCTAAATTGAAATATCTTGTTTTATGACAAAGTATTCGAAGTTCCTAAAGCAATACAAGAATTCACCGACCGGATTTCCTTTTCGGATCTCGAATTATGGTAACTGTATGAGCAGTGTTCAATCGAAGCTGATATTTGAAATTCTCCGATAGAGTTTGTCTCTCTCAATACTAAATCGTGACATCTGTTCATGGGCGGAATAGGAATTGTGATTCAGTTATATATTTTATTTGTTTTATTTTTCCCGCTTACATCGACGTTTTATTTTCAATTATTGTACCTACATGTAACAAAAGAATAACATTTTACATTTATGGCCGAACAAAAAGTATTGTAGTCACGGTTGCTACAGAAATATTTATAAAGATAAATGCTGGTATCGAACTCATCACCCTGGTTCCCACATTAAGGTATAAGGAGAATTGTTACAGTACGGTGACACATACAAGGTTCACGAGAAACATTGTAACCCATACTAATATTTTAAACGCAAAAATTACTCTCATTGGCAGTCAGGTATTTTGTAAGTTTAAAACGATACAGAAATAAGTTGTGTTTTATATTTAAAAAAACCTTATATTAGAATCAAACCTAATGATTATTTGTTTATACCTCAAACATCCCTTGATCACACAAGCCTGATGTGATTCTCTAGAATGTTCTAGGTAGAATAAAGTGATAAAAATTCTCTTGTATTCCAAGTTCTCTTCAGCTCGACTGTCACACATACGTTTACAGTGAATCGAGCGAAAACCGAACTGAAATCCGCAATCCAGATCCGTCGAAGCTCATTCGGATTCACGTTGCGTTCGGCGATAAGACGGAACGTTGGACGTGCGCTGAGATTGTCACGTGATATTCTGAGTTAGAGAAATATCCCAAGAAATATTTCTCTTAGGCTTAAACCTAAATTCACAAACACATACATTCATTCTACCTTAAATTCAAAGACTGCAATCACCTCATTAAATAGCCTGTTGAAATCTTTGAATTTAAGGTATTTGTAATCCACACCTAATTAAACCAGTAAAGAAAGCGATTGGTAATATTGTTGCTTGACAACAGGATTTAATGAAACAAAATCTCCAACATTTTAAACGCAATTAAATAGGCCATCATTAGAGTGTGCTGGTCCTCAATCTTTTGTCTATGAGAAGTTAAAGCCATCCCCCGTAATTGGCAAGTTTAGCTCACCTGTTTGATCGAGTCGTTTCATGGAATTGCATCCAGCAATCCACGATCATGTTTAAGAAGCCAAGCCGTCACAAAAACGTCTGGAGGCGAAAAGCAAACCAACTGAAACCTGAAATCTAGATCCGTCTCAGTTAATTCAGATTCACGATGCGTGCAGCAATAAGGGGGAACGGCGGACGTACGCTGAGGCTGCCACGTAATATTTCCAGGCTCGAATATACATTGGGAAGATGATTTATAATAAAAATGTCTTGAGATGGTTTTTTTGACTCACCGTCTTATTAGTGTAATTTCGATTGCTCACGCTACAAAATTTTTGATGTTTTTATTTTGTAAAGTATCTTGATATTAGTATGTGTTTCAACAAATATAACCCGGTTAATGATCGAATGGATTGGATTTGGACTGGATTTGACACTTTTTAAAAATATCTAGAAATTTTAACTAAATCGGGGGCAGGTCGACTAATCTTTCGTAGCACCCAAACGTATGTTTTGGCTTGTTACATTTTCGTATAGACCAGTGACACTTAAGGAGTAAGAAAACAACTAACCATTATTGGAGTTGCAGCCTATCCCCAACAGAAAACCATGATCGAAGCTAAAAAAGTGACTTCAGCCGGAAGAAGCCCTCAATCTATTCTGTGGTTAAAAATAATGTGTAGAGTGCTGGCATGCTAGAAAGATATTGTTGGAGCCTAAATGCACTGGCTGGCATCACTACGACTAATTTGTATTCGAGCCGCGTGCGACGATAAGAGGGAACGTCGAACGTGCGCCCAGATTGTCACGTGATATTCTGCGCTGGAGAAATATTTGTACCCACGAAATATTGACGTCTCTCAGCGAACACTGAGAGCCCAGTGCTGCATCCAATTTTACTTAAACGTATCTGTAAATATTCAACACGTTGAGCAACGTAAAGTAGCTGTAGATCTGCTGCGTTGTAGAAAAAATCGTTCTAGATTAATTTTCGCGGCCACAAATTCAAAAACTCTTGAAGCAATTAGTGCCCAAAAATATCTTTATCGATATAACATAGGGGTTCGTTTGCTGGAGCCACGAAGCCTCAACTAAAGCCTGTTACGGGTCTCTTTGAGGCGGCTGACCTCCTTGTAACATGTATCCAAATCGAATTACAACAGGAAGCAGAGCTCGGAGCCGCCTTGGGGCGGGACCTTTCCGTGTGGCCAGAGTAACGAGCGGGCTAATATTTTTGAATCGTCCTCAATGTATCCGGTATGGCAAATGTCTAATTTTCAGAATAGATAAAATACATATTTTGGTTACCAAAATCAGTAAATACTGCAGCGAGATAAAAATGGCTTAGTCATTTTGCATTGGAAATCGGTGGGACAAATTTGAGTAAAATATATGAAATTAGCTATAACGTTTTTAACATTTATATATAACATTTTTAACAAACTTTCTTACAACGATAATCGCTTATTATTTACACCAAGCGCTTGTTTATACCAACATTTACAATATTATTTCCATCATATTCTTGGCTGGTCGTTCGCAAATTTCCGTGTCGCTAATACAAGTCGGCGGACTGAGTGAAATTTTGCAAGCATTTTTACAAATTTTCGTTTTTCAATAGCGTTTTCCTAAAATCATCCGCTTAATTGATGTCTGCTCTGGATTTTATATGAATTATAGAAAAAAATTGTGTTATGCTGTGTGTTTTTAAAGTAAAAAGAGCCTATTAATAATTGGTAGTAAAAATAAATCCATATTTTAATACATCAAAATGCTATTGCATGAGGAGTCCACTTGAAAGTGAAAAATGGTTAGTAAATTGGTTAACGCCAAGCGGAAGTTCAGTTTTAGTTTATTGAAACTTCAAAGGAGTTTCAGTTAACGACGGCAGCGGTCTCTGGTGTTTTGAAGCGAAAATTTATATTTCTCTTGTACAATGTAGTCAAAGTTATGTGATAATTGGCTGGCTTTGAACTTGATAGAAATTGGGTTTCGTTCGGTTCCGGTGTCTTGTGTGCTGTGGAGGAAGAGTCAATTAGTGAGTAAATCAGATTGTTCTATGAATATTTATTTATTTATTCATTTGGTAATCTAACAGAGTTACATACCACATTTTTCCTCATTTACTTATAGAACACAACGGATTACACTAATAGACTAACATGACAATGTGTTTGGTTGACAAGCGTGACTGTGTGTATATGCGCATACGAGTACGTGCGTGTGTATGTGTGTGCGTATTCGTATGTGTGTGCGGCTGTGTTTGTGTCTATCTGTGGTGTGAATATACGGTTGAAATAGAATAAGTTGGGGTGAGTCGTGACTACAAAATTAAATAATCCTATTTTTTATTAAAGTAAAAAGTTTGGGCAAATGTGAGTGTACATTGCCCACTGCATGATAAGCGGTCACAGTTGTCTATAGTTATGGGCGTTGTACACATATTTCACAGCTGCATTTCTTAACGCTAAGCTTGTTGCAGCCAGAGAAATAATTTTATAAGCGAAATAGCAATGTGCGATCGACCCGCGAAAGTTGTGATAAAATACATAGTTACAAATGCATTGAATAGGATTTGTACTTGCTTATAAGTCTGGAAGTGTCTAGACTTCTACTACTCAAGTCTATAGATTTTTGATCATTATAAAAATAGAATCGAAACACCTGTTAGTATATTATGCCACGTGTCAAATAAATGATGAATGCGATGTATTTTTATATAAGTTATCCGTAATGGTTGTTACCGACGTGATATGTGTAGGCGTACGTATGTAATCCACTCTTTCGTTAATATTCGCTTGTGGAAACTGATCTGGCAGCCCTAAAATATTCATATGGCGACACCGATGACGATCTTATCGAGATATGAAAAATATACCCTCGGACCTTCACAAAATTTATCTGACGAAAAAACATAGCTGCTATTTCACGCTCCAAAACCCGACGTTTTGTTCACAACATTCTTCCCACGAACGCATAAAATGCGGGTCCATCCTTAACTACACTTCTGACCCACTTCGGGACAGTTTCGTCAATTCATGGGATATTCTCTTGTCCTTTCCTTTTCTCCACAAACACAATCAAACTGACATTCACTCCAGGGTTACATTACTGGATCTATCATTTTCTCGTTTCCTCGAAACTTATTTTTGAAGACTGAAATAGTTACAAAGCCAAGGATGGAAATTCTCTCGCAAATCGCCAATTGATGGTACAAGTTTCGCAAACATTGTTTATGGGCACGCATTTTCGGATTCAGATTTCCCTTTTTTGCTTTTTCTCTGTCGGTTTCGTTTCGCATTAGCGATGATACGCTTGGATGTCGATGTGTTATTTTTTGCGCTTCCTTAGGAATATTACGTGTATCATTTCGGATTTCCCACGCGGTTCCTCCATCTTTGATGACTGAAATAATACTAGATGCTCTATATTTCAGTTTATTTGTTACTTCTATCCCATTTTTATTCAGTAATCTTGTTATGCGATTTGGGGTACTGAAACCATTCTTGTTCCATAAATTAGGTGCTTTAGATAAGCGAATAATAGTCCATATAAACACCACGAAACTGAAGTGGTTTTCATGTCATTGGGCACTTTTTTATTTCGATTAAAACGCGGTGTTAAATCGCTTGTACGTTCTAATTCCTGCGGAAAGTTCTTTCAGTGAATTCGCTTTAAAACTGGCGCTGATTTTTAAACTAAAGCGAGAGAGAACAGAAGTTAAAGAATAGTGTGTACATATCATGTAGTTTTGTAGGTACATGTAAAAGAAAAGCGCACAGAGCGCCGTAAATTCGATTTGGATGGAAGTTTAGCGACAGATGGCGTTCGGTGCAAGTGCAGATTGTTAGGGGATTATAGTTAATACTGCACGTTTTTTTTGCATAATTGATTTCTAACAGAACTGCCGAATTGTTTCAAAAATTTGACAACCGAAACCAATATAACTAATGAGTGATAAAATGTTATACTTACATATTTCATTAAATACCAGTGATACTGTTAATGCATATTTTTTTAAAGTATATTCGCATGATGCATCACACAAATTAGGAATGTGATAGGTAAGAACACATAAGACGAGCGGTGGTCTGATTTGGCCATCAGAAGCAAGTCATTCGTAAATATTCTCAGTACAGCAGTGCTATCTAAGATTGGATTTAGGTGATTACAGGGCTACTGTGTTCACGGTCAAGTCGCTTACAATCCTATTTGTTACTTCTATTACATATCAATATATATTTGCAATACGTGTTTAAATTTAATAGTTTTAGTATTTGACTACAAACCTAATTAAACGCAGTTAAAGACAAAGTGGTGGAAATACTGCGTTATGATATAACAATGTCGATTTTATCGACTTATCTAATCGACTTTTATCGACTTCGACGATCCTTATCGACTAATTATATTTCAATTAGTAATTACATTTATTGCACGATTCTTTCTTAAAATCCCCAGGTGTACTTAACCGCAAACCTTTAACCGCTAGCGTTTATAACTTAATCCATTTCGCTTAACTCCCAGTTAGCAGATAGAAGTGGTGATTTAACTCCGTGCACATGCCTCGGGTTTTTGTTTGTCGGCAATCTCTTAGCTCCCCTTTATCTGTTACACTTGAATGTTTAAGGCCGTTGTTGAGAACTGCGGTTGCAAGTATTCTTGTCGGTTTTATTTTAAAAGATTCTTGCAGCTGTAAGTTCTTCAGCTCATTTATGGTACCTGGTAAAGGACTTGTCTAATTGAACACGAGCAACTGCAACGCCAAATGCTTCCTTTTTTGGTTCTTTCGTGACAGAGGAGTCTGAAGGAAACTTTTTGGCAGTCGTTCTATATATACCTCGTCTTTTATCATTTTTACCACACAAATATGTATGTATGTACGTGTAATGTTTTCAACTTCACATTATTACATTGTAATATTTATACTATATTTATACTGTATTTATATTGCAATTGTTCTTCTTATTATTTCATAGTTAACTCGCTCGTAATATAACAGGTCGTTAAAAAGAAAGTTTATACTTGCTTTAATAACTTTGAGAGTAAATCGCTTTTGCAGTTGTTAAAGATAGGAGTGTTTTTTTATCTTTATTACTAGGTAGGTAGTAACGGTAGATTAGTTAAATATGGTGTTCGGAAAATATGTATATCCCATTAAAAATAATTTATTAATATTTTTAGAGGATTTCAGGTTTAAAATTTTCTTTATATTAATTAGAGATTTGTTCCCGTATTCCTCATATCACTATATGTATACATAGCTAACGACCAGCCCTACAACAATGCCAACGTTACGTTTTAGCAGAAGAATTAGAACGAGGTACTATTATCCATATGGCTTATAGACGGAGAGCGGGTAGTGGCAAATTGGCTTTAGATAAGAATCATTTAATTATCACGATTGTCTACTGATTAGGTCCAAGTTTAGACATTAACGTGTATTTTAATTTCAACTTATTGTTAGTTGCATACAGGATATTATAGTATCAAGTGGCCTGAAACGCGATAACACGATTCCGCCCTTCAGTGGGGGTATAAGAAAGATTGAGCCCATGGTGTATGATGAAACAAGAATGTAATCAAACTTCCTCGTATAGATCTACAGTTGCTGGTCACATTGATCTTAATCTATATTCGCAACCCTTTATTGTTAAACATTAAAATATGACGATGTCAAATTACAAGTACATTCCAAAATCTATTCGTATTTGTTTTGTCCAATTGTATCGTACTTAGCAACACTGATAAAAATATAAATCCCCCTGACAATAAAATATCCTCTTTGACAACTCACGTTTTATTAGCAGGCAGATGGGCCCAACCCTTCAATCGCCGGCCGGTCGAAATTGACACTTCAAAATACATTTCGCTAATCCCCACGCCGTAAAACATCTGCGATGCTTTGCATATACATTTATTATTAATATCCTTCACTTGAGACGGGATTTCGTTTGAATGCAATATCCCTCAATGGACGTGTTTTGACCCGTTGATATTGAAGTGTTTGCCGTTTCACGCGCACACTTAGTATATTGAAAAATAATCTCTATGCCCACCGCAATAAAGCTGTCGTTATTAGTTCAGATAAAAGTGTACAAGAATTCATAAAATATTCAACAAATATCGTTGTAACAGTCGAATTTGTTTCTTATGTCCATTGATATAAGCTTGTATTGTTTCGCATGTACATTTTTGCATACCGACGCGTTAACCATCTGCCGTATGTTACATTATGTGTAAGATCTCGCATTATGCGAGGAATATTTTAATTTTTGCGTCCATAAAAAGTTATGTTCCTAAAAGGTTTAATGTGTTATAGAGTTTGTTTATTTTACGCCTTTGAATGTTGAGCTTAAATTTTTAATAAGCGAAAAATTTAGCGTTTTCGCCCGTTTAATTCGAATATTTTTATTTCACAAAGGAAATGTTTATTGCTTTAATGGTAATGATATATGCGGAGCTTTAGGTTTAAAGACAAAATGTGGACCTATTTCGAAAAGTTCTGTAGTATACTTTCGATGCGTAAAGCAGTTTCCTTAAAATTAAACGTCTATTTCGAGATATTATATTATTTATACTACCACAAGGTGTGAATTTATGCAATATTTATTACAATAAAAATATTATTTATGTAGGTACACTACTTCCTTATAAAATATTTATATAAAAATAAATAAATTATCGTAGTGTTCTATTTCGGATACTCATATGTTAAAGTAATGTTAGTGTATTCTACCTACAAGTGGCCATTCTATAGAAGCCGGCAGTAAGCAAACGTAACTCTTAACGTGTCCAGCTTTCCTAACATATTTTCCTTGACCGTCAGCCAAGGATATACGGTATATGTAATAACAATATTTGTACATTATTTAGTCCTAACTGAAAGTTGTAAAAACAAAAGATACGCAATTTTTAGTGCATTTTTGTTTGTTTTCGTGAAAAACATGCCATTTAAACCCAGGACTCCATAAGTTGGAGACTGTATTGTAAATCAATAGGCTATCACTGTTTTATTACGAGACTTAATTAGGCTGCAAATTTAAAATATAGTCAAACTTATTATATTTCCTACAAAGTTTTGTCTTACCGAATGGTAGCTAGAGTCGAGCTTGTTAAATTACTGTGTATTTAAGACAGTAAAATACTTTTAAGAAGAAATACTTTCCAGTTCAAAGAAAATTACTATTTGAAACGTAAAATAACATTCCAGCGAAACGTCCCTCCAGCGGCCCGGACGCCGCAGAACGATTCTATAATGTAAGTAGCAATCGAAATCCGTGACCCGATAAAATATAATAGGTACTTAATTATGTATGCGCCATAGTCACTTCCAAATGTAAGGTATTAATATTTAAATCGCAAAAACTCATTAAAAATAACACTTGAAAGTTATAATCGTTAGAAGTCGACCGCGGGCCTATCCGGCCCGGGAACTTTAGATTAAACTTGTCGCAGCGGCGGAGGGTTCGTTCGGAAGTTTCGAGAAAAATTACGTTTAACAGGGGGCCCGTAGAGGGCTTAACGGGGAACCACCTCAATTTTCAAGACTTACATACTTTATAATGCTACAATGGCTATTTCGGAGTGTTTTGTTCTGTAGTTTCAGATTAACTATTATCAAATCTCCAAAATTCAAACTTCACGTTTTAGTGACATAAGGCAAACGTCACGGATGTCAAATTGATGTTGATTCGTTAACACGAGATGAGTATAAGAGGTCCAGGTATGGTAAATAATTCTCCATTCGTAGGTATGAATGAGGTTTCATTGCACCGTGCAAGCCCTGGAAACGTTGAGTTCCCGGTAAGGAATATAATTACTGAATCAGTCATTTGTTCCATAGTCAAATCGATTCCAGAACCTGTTTTGTGGGATATCGAAGGATTGACCACAATTGTGGCTCAGAAGTAACTCAGAAGCTACACAGAAGTTTTATATTAGCTTATAATGATGATATCTTGAAACCCTTCAAAATACAAAGCTGTAGGATTTGATCGGTAACATATATTTACGTAACGAATGTGTAGAATCTGATTTAGAAGTAAGCGGCATAGTGTAAATATAGGTACATCAAAGAATATACATATGTAGTTACGTACCTGTCGAACTTTTTCTACCGAAAGAGTTCTACAAGTAAATTATACATTATTACAACACCGAGCGCAATACAATTCAACATAATATCTCTTTAATATACCCCAATTACAGATACAAAAAGAGATACCTACATTTTAATACGGGAATTTACAAAAGGCGTCGTTATCTCGCTTGTGGAGCGATCTCATGCGGATCACCTTCGGACTATTATGAGTCGTAAAATTATAACAGTAAGATATATTATTGCATATCAAACTACTATATCGCAATCTATATCCAATGTCTGTGCTATAAATTTCACCATAGTTCTAACTATGCGGGAAAGGACAATCAACTTGTCAAATTAAGATCTGCAAATCGGGGACAGGAGAATTTGTCCATGATTTTAGGGGCACGATAATACCTGGCGGTTGTTGTCGTTACCAATGGTTAAACCATATCGAGACTATCCAGTACAGCATATTGAAATGAACGTAAATTCACGTCTGTAATCCTCGAAGGGGTAGGCAGAGGAGTGTAGTATACTCTCACGTTTCACCAGTTACATTCACGTCCGACGGAATAGGTGGTGAGCCTATTGCCATTCACGGGGCACAAATCCAGACTCCGTGTCACCACTATAAATTCTAAATTAGAAAAATCCAATAGAACCTGACCTGGAATTTGAACCCAGGACCTCCCGATTCCGAATCCTTAATTGGCATTTTGAAATGAAATAAAAAATTAAAGTATCGTTTCTAGGCAATTTCTCCAACATTTCGTATACGAACAACACAGCAGTTTTTCGATTGTTTGTAGGAAGGAGAAGTCCGATTTCCATTTTTCTCTCTCTCTAAGCACTGAATCGCTTGGGAACAATTTATTTATCATTTTTGTTCGTTTATTTCACTGTTCCATTTTATTATTCCTTCCAAACTCCGCCACCAATCGACGTTTTAATTGCACCGTACAAATTGACTTTTGATTGATGTTCTCGAGTGCTCTTTGATTTTATTTTCATTTTAATTTTTATCTTTTTTTGCACTTTTTTCCCATTCCGTCATTTACTGTCTATTTACGTTTTCAGTTTTGTATTTTATGCAATGTTTTCTGGCATTGTATGGATTTAATTGTTATCGTTATATTGAAAATTCGTACACGAAAAACAATTGACATTAATATTTAATTGTGATTCAAAAAATATTAATCTATCAACAACTGCAAATGAGTGGCAGTGATAACTCGGTCGGTAATTAAATGTTATTTCTGAAAACTAAGCTCGAATTCCTTATGCGCCGTGAAAAACTGCAATCATTATTACTGTTCTCCTGCTTAAGACTGTTTTCATTTCTATATCTTACTCTGTTATTTTTGGTCTTTATATAGGTCGGACCCATACTGCATTTCAAAACGCTTACTGAAATTCTGTTTGCGATTTAAAGTTCTCATACTGTGTGCGTTAACGAGCGAATAAAGAAATGTAATATATACGTGCGCTTTTAAGTAGATGGAAAACAAATTTCATTCAATCGCTCATATTTCGGCGACAAAATATGAAGCTTAATATAATTGGACAATTAAATTAAATTTTAATAATTGCCTTACCCTTAATGGTATCGGAAATACCTTCGGATATTCATTCACGAGCCGAGTAATTAATATAATTATAGTAATTTACGTTTAACGTTGAGGGTTCTGCCGTATTAAATTTCGTCGCAAGAAATTCCATAATAAAATAATTACATTCAATGCGACTGGAATTAATGTCTTTGTATTTGTGGTGTACAATTTTCCCGGGAATTTCTTTAAACGTAATAAAGTGATGTTTAATTTGTATGCACTGTCGAGCCGAAGGCGGGGCGCGATGGCGCTCATTAAGGGTGGCACATGTCCAGGAAGGAACATGATGATTTAATTAGATTTGAGTACTTTTGAATTTCGATAAGCAAATTAAATTTGTTGTACAAAATGTTATAACAATGGCTGGTAGAATGGATTCGCCAACTCTCAGTTCCAAAACATTTTCAGAGATCAACAAAAATCTTTCAAAGTAAAAAGTTAAGTCAAAACTTTTTTGGAAACCTCAATGAACAGTATCCATCAACTTTCAGTTTGTTCCTTCTCTTGGTCCTAAATATGTCTATTGCATAGTGTGACTTTAATGCAATAGTATAATAGTGGAAGGAGAAGAAGAAATACAAGAGCTATCGTAAGTTAGACGACTTATAAAGGTTTAATGAGTTCAAAACGTTAATGTTGAGACTCAATGTTAATTCTTCAAATCAGTCCAGCGAAAGAAGCTGACACTGTCTGAAAGTGCGGGATCCTTTATCCCCTCGCCATGGGCGAAGACATCACCTCCTATTTGATACAAACGACAAGTGATAAGACACGAGTGCCCACTGGGATTTAAGACAAGTTCTCTATCCTGGTGTTTCTAGATGCCGAAGCCTGAGCCTCACAGAATACGGCTTTGTGTAGCTTTTTTTATCATATGATAGGCTAGCGTTTGGCCGCGATTCCGCCTGATGGAACTTCGCGGATGCGTCCTAAGATGAAGCACGCATGCCTAGGAAAAGTCTATTCACCCTTGTTTTGAAAAGTCCCAAGTTATCTTCTATCTTTTTACTGTGCTGCATAAATATCTTCTAGCTGTAAATATATACTGTATATCCTGTGAATACAAAGAAAATTCTTGAATTTCCACTTACACCAATAAATTTATGAGATATAAGGAAAAAAAAATTTATTTATGTCACCTTTGGATATTTGCATTTCAATTACCAGCCAGTGCGGTGAAAAAATCTTGTCCCTCATGTTTTTAAATTCAATAAAGTATTAACATAATTTCGGGCAACATCTGAATTTTACAACCTCTCACAAAATTATAGCATAATTTTCGGTGTCATAAATGACTTGTTACACCCGCGAACAACGACCTGCTGCCGAATTGAAGTGAAATTTAGCATATATGTACATACATATATAACAATACTACGCTGATGGTCATAGCAAAATAGGCCCTTATGGAAGACCTAAAAAAATATTTTCGTTACTCTCACCAATGATGAGGTTACATTATATTGTTCTCATTTCCTTTGAAGCGCTGCTCTTGGAGCAAAGATTTCACGATCAACAGAAATTAGAGTTTAATGTTACGTCTAACTCTCTACACTATTGAACATGCCTGAGCTCCGTAAGCCAACCTCTGTTTGTAGGACTATAATGGTTTGTACAGCCAACCCATGTCACATAATTATGGAAAACAGTGCTTTTGCTAAAATGGTATAAAAAGAACATTTTCGTGAATACGTTATTGTTGATGTATATCTACAACTACATTTCAGACGATTGATATACTCGTTAGTAACGCATGCATATAGTGCTTGTCGCCCCTTCTCGCAAGGCATTTCCGATAATATTCATTGAAGTAACGGCCTTTGTAAGTCCCTTTCTGTACACATATTTTCATTAATCGCCGCCATTTTAACTGCTTTTGTGCCTTTCGAATTCAGTTCTAAGCTGCTTTCTTATCGTCGTCTGACCACCTGGTAGCGGGGCAACCTGAGGCTCTTTTCTTAGAAATGACAATCATACAATGACCTCTACGGCTATGCGATGCTAGAACAATACATTACAATGCTAGAGCAGTACAGCTACGCTAGAGGACAGATGTGGTAAGATAGAAATCTGTAAAAATATCGCTTATATCTCCCCTCTTCCAGTCTGCCAACACGACACGGTCAGAGAACAGGGGAGTAATGCGATGCTTTATACGCAAAAGTTTAAGAATTTCAGCCAACAAGTGTGAAATTTGTAAGAGTTTAATCATGTAGACATTGTATGAAAAGTTCGTTTCGCGTGTGTAAATAAGTGCGTAATTCGTTGAGACCTTAGCTGTCGCGCGTTCTTAGCTTTGGCTTTTGTACACTTCAATGTTACGGTTTTGGTTACGAATCTGAAAAGATTGTTTTTTCGACTGAAGGTATTTTATATACCTGAAAATAATAATTATTGCATATTGATGATTATACATGTGTATAGTTTGTGTGGCTGTGTAATTGTTTATAATATTTTGTCCATAACCTTCGGATATATAGATTTTTATAGTTATTCAAGCAAACCATATTAATTTCTTTATCTTATCCAATTAAATTAAATTCTCTTATTATTTTTCTTTCCATTGTATTATTTAAACGTAAATCTCTGTATGTCATTCAGTGTGTTATTGATCACGCACATACACAATTTCCGTTTTCTATTAACTCATTTTTATTTTTTTTCTTGTTACAGGTAAGCTGTAAACAGAGTCAGGGTAAAATTCTGGTAGTCATTTTGAAAGTGATAATATTTGTCTACAAATAAATTTAATGGCTTGAAAGTTGAGTTTGTTAATTGTAAGTGTTTACCAATTACGGGAATAAACGCACCTACAACAGTTGTACGAAATTGCATCTGAAGAATGGAAAGCAATGTACAAATATTAAAAAAAGGTACTTTCAGTGAACAAATTTCAAAATCATACAGTTTTGAATTATCTCTTTGATCTTATGCGTTCAATATACCCAATTATGATCGATGTAAAGTAAGAAATCGGGGAACAATTAGTACCGAAGATCATTTTATTAACAAATACTTTCGTTCCAACAAGTACCTGCTTCTAAACCAATATGAACCTTTCTTCCTTGTTATATAACATAATTATCCCAGTAATTACATCATATATAAAATAAATACCTTCAATTTCTGTCATTATTAGGTTGTTAAGATGCTACCAGATCCTTCTAGCAAATTGGCCTGCGTTATTCCGACATAAAATTTCATAATAGGCGCTCGAAACATCCCTCACATCTTATCGTGTTCATCTTGTATCCGATCCCCTCAACTGATATCGCATTATTTTCTATTAATGACTTATTTTCTTTTCACCGTTAGCTACTTCGTGTTCTTGCCAAAAATCGTAAGCTATTTACGCGTTTATTACAGAGGCGTATAGCTTAAAATGGTATGTGGTAATCCCCCCTTGCAATGTAAGGGTCATTCTTAGCCCCTTAGATAATTCATTGGGGGTTTCTGATGACTGTTTGTTCAGTTGATAGATAAGGCGGAACCCAAAGCATTGTCGACTGTTATCCGTATGATGAATCGTTTATTGATATTTTCGATTTTGGTTTATTTACAATTGGTTGGGCTCTTTCAAGGGGTAAGTTAAGAGCACTCGAGAGCATTTGGTTTCTACGATAAGCGTAGTTCTCCATACAAAAAATAGTATTTCAACAATAGATTTTATGGTTTTGAATTACAGTTGTTTTTGTTTTAAATATTAATTGGTTTGACATAAATTGTTCGTGAGTCAGTCACAAATAAATGTGTATGTCATACTTTAGATAGAGGCATGAGTTGACGATGACTCGTGTTCAACTGTCTGCAAGAAGTTATATTAGCGGCGAGTCAATTTCATTTTTGGTACTTATTATAAAATATTAAATAGGATATTAAAAGGTATTTAATAAACAATTCAAAATATATCACCGTCCTTGTAAACGTTATCTTAACAATCACCGATTCCGTGAAACTTGTAGAGGTGCGGACAAAAGTTGGCCACAAATCGGTAATAGTTGAACCAAAAGTGAACATTTTATGAATAGTTTAAACTAGATTTGTTATGACTAAAACTCATATTTCGAATATCAATCAAAACCTTGCCATACGAGTAATTTTACTTGTCAAAACCACTAAATCTATTTGATTGAGATTGAACTACGTAGATTGTTTGAACTGTTTTTTCTTAAAATATGGGCTACATATTTAGTTTAGTTAAATTAACCTTTAAAAGTTAAATTAACCTTTAAAAGTTAAATTAACCTTTAAAAGATATATAAGACATAATTGTTTGCGTAGAAATCATTTAGCCTGTTAATCTATTGATTAATGTACTTGGCTGCTACGCTAGGGTTGGTGGGTCCAATTCCCACCAAGAGCAAATATTAGTATCATGACTACAAGATTTTTTTTTGTGAATGGTGTAAAAATAGTTTTAAAAGTATGTTTTTATACGTGCAATATATCAGGTGTCCTTATCAGTAAAGGATCAGGCGGTCGTCAGCGCAGATACCCCAAAGATGTTCATAATATTATTATTTTTTGAGTTTTTGTTCAAAGGGAAAACGCAGACTAAGAACAACGAATAGCGTACCTAATATAAATCCAATCAACTCGCCGAAAGGAAGCCTTTTGAAAGCGCGATTGAATTGTAGTCCAAGAATACGAGGTGCCCGTATCAGATATTATTATAAAGCTCATTTTCATCGCACAAGAATCAAAGTGGCTCGCAAAGTCAACGGCGCTGTGTTTGACGTTACAAAATGAATCTCTGTGCAGTGTAACTAACAATTTCAAAGAGAACTCCGTAATTACAAGTTTGCTCTTGTGGCACACGGGCAGAGAGAATGTGTAACGTCTGAATCAGAAGATTTATGAAGAGCTGAAGGGTTTTTTTAGATTTTGAAATTTGAATAGGATTTTTGTTTTGAAATTGGCAAAGAAATACTTAAGTAATTCGCTACGTTTAGATTTTCTCCTATAAATAAAAAATGTCCAAAGCGACAGACTGTAGATGCATAAATAATAAATATACATAAAAATAAGAATTTTGTGTTAAATGTTTCTTGCGTATGTGTAATATGTACATATATATATGATTTGTATACCGGCTTAATTCCCATGTTTTTTTCGGATTAGCTCGATTAGTTTCGGACTAGGGTTAATTTTTTTTTATATTTTTTATTTCCGCTACTGTACACGCAATTATTATTAATAATAATATGTATCAATTCCTTTATCTTTCAACTATTGGTTACGGGTCTCGTTTCAGAATGGGAATAGTTATTAAGGTCTTAGAGAATATTATAGAGAACTCTAAGGTGTCTGTCTAGGTGTCCTCACCAGCGCAAGTAGATTTTCCTTCGCTGTTATAGCAAATGACATTTCAAAGCAGGGCTGAATAGAGTGTTTTAGACATGCATGCTGCATCTTACCATCAAGCGGTATCGCGGTGAAATGCGGCCCTATCACGTGATTTAAAAAATCGTAAAATTATACCATAAAGTGCACATGCGTTGTTAATTGTTCGCAGTTCGAGAGAGCCGTGTGTTCGCAATAAAAGCGCCACGAAGCAAAGTGCGTTCACTGAATTATGTATCAAAGTGATCTTAAAAGCTTTAATCTCCGATAACGTGAAATTGTTCCACCCCACGGCCGGGTATTAGTTTTAAATCCTCTCTCATAATCAACTAGATGGGCTCAACTACACGCAAATGCGAACCAAATTAATGAGAATATTGTATAAGATTCTGATTTCAACATATTATGTCCGTATATATTTGTGTATATCTTAACTGAACGAATTTTTCAAAAATTATTAGTGTGACTAAATTTGTCCGATTATAATGAGTGTATGTAAAACTGTCATCAGAAAAGTATGTTTTTTAAAATTACATTTGCCGTGAAGAGTTGTAATGCCGATATATGCGTTGGGCGGTGATGTTTGACAGATTTTATCTAATAAATGAGTAGAAAAAATATTCTTGATAAACCAACGATTCTCCAGTACCTATCACCGGTATCCCTGCAAAATAAATTGGAATTTAAATAAGAAAATGGGGACTTCACGCTTATTGGTGTAATTTTTTCCTATTACAAATTCTTTAAAAAACATCCATACATAGTTCTTCCGTCGATAAGTAATCTGCACCCCGACGCGATCGCTCGGCCCGCGCCGGTTATATTAATTGCCACTTCCTGACACTTCCGAGGGTGCATTTAATAATGAAATGTACAGCTCCATTAAGCTCGTTGTAGCACCGCCGCCGTTACGTCTCACGCGTTTGATGTTGTTGATAACGGAAGAATATAATTGGCATTCGATTTATTTATTTTTTCAAATTATAGTCTAAATTATTACCAACCCTAATGTTTTAATCAATATCTATAAAAACATATGACATTTAAGTTTACTTTCAATATTGTCGTCATTCATCTTATCAGTTGATATTGGAAATGATACCTAAAAGTCAGAAGTCGCTGAAACTGGCGTATCACTATGAAGGGTTTATGAAAAGCATATAGCAAACGAAGAAGCGAGGAGAAGAAAAATAAGAAGATTTAAGAATTTGATACTCGGTTCTCATTGCGTATACCGTAAGAGGAACTGGCGTGACGTAATATAAAAAGCACCTAGACATGTATAAGGATCCATCTCATCATATCTATTGTCATGTTATTTATGTTTTATTTACCGATTATACCAATGATCATATCAATTTAAAAAAAAAAACATTGAATGTTGTTAGCAGAGAGTAGTGACAGCGACACACCGGCACACGAATAGACGCTGTTTCCTGTCCGTTTGTTAGTAATTAAGTAAAAATGTACATATATCAATGGAAAATACAATAATCACACCTAGCACTACATAAAAGTTTAATTAAATGCACCCTAAGAGGGTGCAGTGGCTAATTTATGCGACGGTAGCTTATAAGGTGTTAGGGGATTCGGGGGTAAGGCACTCCCGCCCTAAAGTCGTTATGGGTGCAGAGGGGTATTTTGTACTTTATGATATTCATTTATTCGAGGGTAAATATTAGTTAGGAACAAGCTATAATTTTTTTTTTTCAAAACGGAAATTATTTTAGGTAAGTGGCTTGTTTACATAAAGTCTGACTTGCGAATCAACTTTGAGAGCTTTTGAAACGCGGGAACTTTGCAATCATTCAGCTTGTCTGTGATAATTTAATACAAAAAATATGGTCGGACTATATACCGGCCTAACTCCGGTATATTATCCTGGATAACTCCACTAGTTTCGTTGCTGTTTGAGATCTTTCTCTACGAGCTCATGAAATCTCAAGGAGATACAAATCATACTTGAACTTAACCCGATTTGGGTGAATCATATGTGTATATAATAGCTGCAAAAGTTTAATAGCAAAACAACAATTATATTGACTTAATGAAATCAGTGATTTAATAAATGTGTTTTGTAGCATAGCACCAATACCTACTGTGTTCATATCAACTGACGTAAAATCATGTAGGACTTCAATCTTGTTTGAAATTTATTATACACCTTCGGTGATGTTACGACATAAGGACGTCGATGTGTCTATTACCTTCTTTATGGCCACAAATTTAACAGATTATGTATAAACGCGCCTAACAAAGTTGGCATTTTAACACGACATTATATAGTACTTAAATATATTTAACATGCACTGACAATAATTCACGTAGACTGCCCGCTTAAATAATAATAAATATCCATGTTATTGCCTCACGTCGCTACGTCACAGCCGTAAACGTATAGGGGCGCATAATATCTTACGTCAAAAATATATTCATGGTCGGGCCATTTATTGCCAATATGGATGGAGGCTCAAACTATAAAACTAAAACGTTAAAATATAAAACGGCCTTGCTTCCTAGTAAAGAAGGTACGTCGCGTGCGGGTGGGGGATCACACCATGTTTCCACTATGAATCGTACGGAACATTCCGAATAGAATGTACCACTAAATATTAATGCGCTGAAAATCGATGTAGTTGGTGTTTGCGACCCCTGAATGGTCATGCTCATTGTGTCTTAGGTTACCTCATACCTTTTACATTACAAGTTTACAAACGGAACTAAATAAATGATATACATAAAACGGTAAAACAGGTAGTTTTATAAGCTTCGGAAATATGACAAACGAGGTCAACCCCACAAGAACCGGTTCGTTCGGGATCAGAATTTATTTTATAACTGTTACTGGTGTATTGTTGCCTTATTGTCCTAAGAATTTTGTTTTTATACATATAAAGTCAAGATTTTAATGTAGATTTTTAACTACAGCATATTTATCAAACAGTTGTTCAGTCAAAATATTTTTCATTTGTGCGGACAACGCTCCAAATAATCAGGACCATATTAGGACTTCAAATTCTGTACAGTCTTTATCCTAATTATTATAAATGTGTATTTTTCTTTTACTTAAGTTGCTATGTTATACCTACTATAAAATTTCATTAATAATCTTATTTTCCCTAAATTCTACTTTTTAAGTTTAACACTGTTCATGGTCTTAAAAATATATTGTTCGACATTCCTGTGACCTATACGGAAAATAATATTTTCATAGGCACAAAACTCCATCAACATAATGGCATATCAGCAACCGTGCGTTGGTATTTAGAGCGGAAAATTCAAAACCATACCAAAGGTTGCAGAAATCTTCGGGGAATTTCCTTCCGGTGTTTTGTTACACGAAACGTCGCATTTTCCAGCGGCGGCAGGGACACTTGATACGTATATCCTATTCAAGTTTTATCCTTAAGGGGTATACAGACAAAATTAGTGGTTACATTTGATGAATTTTATTAGTACAATACTTTATACAGTAACTATTCCATTAAAGACGAACGTTATGACGCATGTTATAATATCCTATTAAAATTGTGTTGGCTGCATCTGCTGGTCAGAGCCCTCTCATTGCAGCTAATTTAGACGTCGGAGACTAATTGATGCACTGATGTTCTAATGCGCTCATTGACACGTCCGGGGAGCGAAATGCATTGCACATGCACTAGTTACGCTAATCACTGGCGTTATGCAATACGTATTTATATATTTATGTATGTACATACTATGGAAATTTACATATATGTATGTCGTTGTAAATTTTATAGTATAGTTGGAACGCTTTCGTACTTATAATTTATAAATAGTCTGTTAAGCTGTCGTTTGGATATATTTGCAGGTTTTAACCTGTAGAAAATATTACCATGTACAAAAAACGGACAGACATTGACTCTGTATTATTTTCTCATTTATAATATTAATATGGTTATCTGTCAATTGGACTGCACATAGCTTCGACGCGCTGATTTATCGCAAACGATATGTCATGTTAAGTAAGACAAGGAACAATGCTGTCAGGAAGTTTTCATAAGAGCTTCAGTACTGCGACGTGTACATTGAATAATCGATTTGACATTAAGTTTATAGATCATTCGTTAATGATGACAGCTTCTAAGTACACACTTCGATTACAGAGCTATTGACTGGTCTGGTGTTTATGTACCTGACGGATTATTCGAGGATCGGGTATTCTATTACTTCTGACAACTAGTATTGTAGGAAGACCACGAGTGTGTATTATATACATATCTGATTATTAAATGATATACGGTGCTTGTCAGTTGTCTGTTTGTCATAACACATGTTTTGCGTAGCTTGAAATCAGATGGACATGTGTTAGCCGTTCCGAGATACTATTATTATTGGCGATCGCTTGAATCAACACAAATTACAATATCAGCACTGTGTAGTGAATAACATGAACTGAAACTAGATCACGGCTCGCGGCGCTGCCTACATTTTCAATTTATCTCCTTAGCCAAGAGCTTTACGATCATTTAGCTCAACTATCTCGGAGTCGTTAGTGCAAAAATGGCGCTTGAAATATCGTTAGCGTCCTCAAACCGTATATTTACACAAGAATCGTTCCATGGTTATACTACACTGTTCGCGTTTCAAGGCTTTTATAATTGAACTGGTTCTTACGTCCAGCTTCGCGCGCCACCTCTCGGTGAATGTAGGATTTTGATAGTTTAAAAAGTGTTTCATGTCTTGACCACGATGTTACCGACCAAACAAAATTTCGTTGAAATCTGTTTAGTCATTTTTGTATGATAAATGAAACACGGGGAATATTAAAAGATATTTATGAAATTTACAACATGTTACGTGACAAATAGTAATTGCATTCTTCAGTAAATATTTTATGTACTCATCAGACTCCTGTGAACTCGCGGTTGACCAGAATGCCAAAGTATCTTTTTAACTCTTCTCATATCAAAAAATCCCCGTGTTTAAAAGTGGAACGATACTTATTAGGCATGAGGATGACAGACCATATCCTCGTTTCTATCTCATCGTCAGTACTACCCAAATAATCTTGTATTTATACCCGGCCAGTATGTGAAAGATATAGTAATGCTGTAGAAGCCACGAAGCCTCACGTATTCCAGCCGCAAAATGGATTTCAGCCAGCCAGTGTAGCTACATATTGGATGCAACCTAATTAGACTCCCTGTTTATACGGGGCTTACTCTATTACTCCGCTTCGGTGCGGATTAGTGGCTGATATGATTGATATCAGAGTAAACTAGAACTTTATTGCTTCGTTAAAGTTATGATTTGAGTCAATAATAAGCTTTAAGCCTGTGAACGCAAATACTGCCTTATAATTTATAACATGCTTTGACTATTGAACGATGTTGTTGATGATGCTTTTGTAATGAAGATTAGATACTCAATTATACAAGTCATGCTTGAACTCATTGAATGATAACGTCTCTAATGATCTATTTAATGATTGCTCGGTGTAAGCAAGGGATATAGTGATTAGAAAGTATTATATGAATCATGCAAAACTCTTCACTGACAATATTTTCGGTCATGTTTTTTCTATTAACATCGAATATACCTATATAGTAGTCAAAAACAATCATTACAAGAGTCATATTAAAACGCATTTAATGACAGTCACTTTATGACGATATCATTATTAATGGTTTTACTACAGTTAATGTATATTTAGAGAGTGTTACACGAGTCATGCTATCTCTTATTGAGTGTTAATGACTTCAATGACTATATCATTAATGATAACGTTAGACTATAAACACTGAATATAGTAATTGAAAAGTATTAATTGTAGTCACACAAATACTGTTCGTTTGAGCAACATTGCTTGTTAACTCTTGAGCAGTTAACAGACTTCTGTAATATCATCTGAGTCATATTTTTTTATATATTTAAAAGCCAAGGCAAACAGGCAGACGCGTCACCTCATGGTAAGTGGTCACCATCGCCTTTAACACCACACCACATTTGCAACATCAAGAGTTACCAATGTGTTGCCTGCCTTGAAATGATTTGAACTTGACTGCCTCGTCAGACGGGACTGCTGTTCGAGAGGTCCTGCGTTCAAAACCCGGATCGGGTACTAATCGATTTGTCTATTTTAGAATTTCAAGCAGTGACTCGAATTTCGGATCTGGAACAATCTTGTAGGAACTTATGATGTTGCATTCGACGGACCCATTCCATCAAACGCTCGGATGAAGCATGCATCATCGTGAATGTCACACGATAATTTTATAGCCGCATTTGGCTCACGGTTTTCGGTTGTAGACAAAGTATTTGGCAGCCGCCGCGCGAACATTAACGCCTGTTTGGATATCGTCCATGAACGCACCGCGCGTTGCTGTTACATCAATTTTTATTGTTTAGATCGATAAATAATAAAGTACGATTCATGTGAAACACTTTTTTATTACTGTATTCAATATTGAAATTACACATTTCATGTGTGTTAGTATCAGTGTATAGGCTATGAGCGATACGTACCAGTTTTCTTTAAAGCTAGTTCCGTACAACTACCACCATCAGCGCCGCCACACCCATCGCCATGATTATCGTCATCATCATCACCCCACATCACTGAAAAATGAGGCTTCGTTCTCCACAAGCGGATTGTGAGAATTTACATACCTTAGATGTCATTGAGAGTTCCTAGGTTCGCAGGTTTCCTTGAGATATTTCTTCCTGATTATGAATTATTACAATAAATTATTCGAGCGAGCGATGAAATATTTATAAGAATAAAAGGAGACAAAATGCACAATCATTAGGTTTATTTACTTTTATATCTTCATCTTCTCTCGAGACTCGTTCGGAAATAATGCAAAGTTTTATCATATCGTAAAGTGTATTGCCGTATAAAAGATTAGTGTGTTTACTTGGAAGACATAAAGCTCGACGCCCAATCAGCTGCTTAAATGAAAACTTACACTAGAGTGTCATAAAAAGCGCTCGTAAAAACATCTAAAACTCAAAATACGTTTGAAAATTTCAAAGACATAATGACACGTAAATTTTAAGCGCTAAAATAACTTTCCTTTAGACGAGGCGTTACCAACTTATTTATCTACACATTGCCAACTGATTGTGTCTAAACAGGAGTAAATTCAGAGAAGGTCTGCTGCACTAATCGTAAAAACGTAACATCACGCTTATGATTCCCGAGGAGGTAGGCAGAGGAGTGTAGACGACTCTAACGTGCCAACGTTTACGTCTCTCAAAGGTATAGATAGGTACACAGCAACGGTTTTTGTGTGGCAAGAAAATCGCTTTACGGCGTTGTTTTAGAGCACTATTTTATTGTTCATTTACCAGCAGATGATATGGGCATGTACGTTTACTTTCGGTTGAAATACACATTTACTCCACACTTGTGAATGATCTTGGCTGCAGCAATATAGTAATACCTAAAGAAACGATAAGGGCCCTGGTGTGACAATATAATCATAAATTACACCTACGAGTATTAAACTATTCGTTTTGAAAATTGCCAAGAACTCTTTAAAGCAGTCACATTTCAGACAACCACACTCTCAAACCGTTTGGAAAAATTTATTGATTTTTACATTCATGTCTTTAGCTTTAAGTTACGTTAAGCTACTTACGGGGTAGGCTGCGAGCACCGTGTGCCGAATATCTGTATTCTCACAAACCTGTCGTGCTTTTATTTTATTTATTCAACGTAATATCGAACAACCCTTTATAACAGATGTGGGAAGGTTATAAAATACATGAAAAACAGCCCTCCGGTGTAGTTAGCACTCGAGGCTAAGAAGGTAAACACAAAGTGGCCCCCGGACCGAACCGTAAAGTGTGACTTTGCATACTCTTCGTGGCGTGATATTGGCGGTCGGGTCGTCTTTCCTAACACGTTTTATATTTATCGGGTCTTCAAGACGAGCGTATAAATATGGCTAATATTACATATAATACATAAATTTTTAACTAAAGAGCATAGAGAGATTAGGTCTCACTACGTAAGTCAGATATTTACTGATGGGGTCAGAAGTCTCCGAAACCGGCGTGCGTGTATGGGGAAATTAATTAATGTTATATGTAGAAGCACGTAAGGCCTGTAAGGATGGAAATATGTGGAACTCTCTGCTTTCTGTCGAACCCTTAAGAGACCAGGCGTGACGATTTAATCATTACAAAATAATATGTGCCCTGACACGGTTGATTGTGATCGCTAAATAAATTTACCCTCCGTCTTCTTCGATTTTTGTGTTTGTTGTTAAAATATTCAGTATTTTTACCTCTGTCAATTACTGTGTCACAATTATAATATTCAATCGTTATTAAAACTTTTCCACTCATTTTTATGTTAAAATTTACAAATTATATTTTGTTTGATACCACTCTGCAAACGATTTTGATATGATTGATATTTTGATATTTTGATTGATATTTTGATATATTTCTTTGTTTTCATAAGGATAAGGATGTGGGGATTTAGAAATATATTCTGTCCAATAATAACAAATGTTCGATATAATAAGGAATGAGTAACAAATAAACATTAAACTTAATTGTGCAGTTCGCGTTAAGTATTACCTACATATATGTATGTGTGTATGTGTCTGAATACCGTCTCTATGGAAATAGCAAGTGCATGTTTTGAGTACTAACACGTTAAGTGCCGCTCAGACTATAAAGTGAGTTTACGAGCTCTGTGGGTTTATATTCACGATCGAAAAATAAAATACTGTTGCAATTAATATGATACTTCACGGCGTGTGATTTCCAATAAGTCTTTGTTTCGCCATAATCCCGAGTAAACTAGTTATTCTAAGTTAATAATTGATATTGTTGTTGTTTTTTTGTTACGTAAATCGTTGTCTAGAATAATAGTAGTATTTTGTGAAAGTTAAATAATAATGACCGTAGACTAAAGTTTAACTATTTCGACCAATTCAGTCAGAATCTGTTTAATACGAGAGTCAGGAAATCCCGTATCGGCTTGCATGTCCGAATAGAATGAAAAAATAGAAGAATTCAGGTCCCCACAAGCCAATCTATGTCCTTTTCTAAATATACGTGTATTTTTCACTCACACTTTTGTTTCCAAATATACATATAATAAAAGATGAATATAAGGTAGAAACTGTACAAATTTACTTTTTTAGAGTAACTCAGCATGAATGCCTTTTGTCATGGAAACCGGTTTGGGAACGGCTTTGACACGTGATACGGGCTTCCTCGAAGCCTTCTAATTGGAAGCTATATTTAATTTCACTTGTGGGCTGATATAGCGATCTCATACTTTTCAAAAGGCTTGTTCCACGACGAGAGATATAAAATTATTTTCTTTATATTTCAAAATAACATGTATACGAAGAAACACTAGAAAACAGTGTAAAAGTCGTATAGAAACTTATGGATCAGTAGACTAATAAATAGTAAATTATATACAATCTCATTTCTCTGATCTCTGATCTTAAATAACCATTGCTCAAAGGCAGATAATATGAGAAGAATTGCTAATGTGTTGGATGGAACAGCAATTCGAATTTATGTGACTGATTTACAAGTGTACCCTGAAATAAAAATATAACTTGAATTATAATTTGTGGCTTTGTCGGTGCGCTCTTTTCGTTGCTCAAAACCATGCAAAACCAATTTAATTTGAGCACTACACTGCCATTGCCTTGCCTAATCGCATTGCTATACGTACTAAAGGGTCAAATTAACAGTGATTAATAAAGGGAAAATATATTCTCAAACTACGTTTTAAATTTACCCGAAATGACACAAAACACTTATAGGTTGGAACGAATGGACAGATTCCATTTCATCGTAGAAACTGGTCGTGGAACGCTTTGACACGTGATACGTGAACCCTTTGAAGTCCTCTAATTAGAGGCTGTATTGAATAGACCCTCGTGGCCCTGATATAGCTGTTATGTTCGTAAACGGTTTACGCGAGTTTCAAATGTGTTGGTAAATTTCGTTGAAATATCAAGATAACCTTCTTGAGAGCCTAAACTTAAATTTATGCTCCTAATCATAATGGATACCAAGAATTATGGATTAACATTGAAGGTAATATTCCTTCTTAAAATCATGATTTCATTGAAATATTTTGTGATAAGAAAAAAGTCTGAACGTCAATGTTATTTTCCAGGTGAGCATTCGTCGAGCCAAAATAAAACTATGCCAAACATAATATGTATTATAAATAGGCCGTACCCAGAACTAGTAATGTTGTAATGACGTAAGTAATATTGTAATGACGCAGCAGTTCGGCTTCCAATCACCTGACGACCACTGCATTTTACACGATTGAGGAAAAATGCTGTTGTTTTCAAGATTGTTTTCGAGTTTAAATGTGTAACTGCTAGTAGACTTCTACGATGTGGATGGAAATCGTGGGCGACCATGTGAGAATTATTATAGCTTACGAGGATGAACAAGATATATAAACATTAATGAAACACATAAAGTGGACCTTGTTGCAATAATTTCTTTAGAATTTAAAAACAAACCAAATCCCGTTTAAATTTGAAATATATAACAAACGGTTTACTTTAAAATATGATACTGGTAAACAAATTACTTTATTCGACTTTAATGTCTGTTCCAACGCGTGTCTGCTAGCTAATGTCACTAAGAGGCTGTAGATCACGCTAGATGGCGTTGATGTCCAAAACAAACAAATCACGGCATTCGGTCGCTGACCTGCGCCGACCGCGGATGTTATTTATGTGCTGCTTTTTTATTTTTGTTTGACATTTCAAATATAGCGTTTATGTCAAGAATTAAGATTAAAGGTAGCAAAAGAAACATGAACAAACTATTTATGTTATAAAACATTCGGTTCAGATATTTGTTTTTCTCTTTTATGCATCAGAATATTAAGCATAAATTTCCGCTCTATGTCAAAAGTTGGCTAACATTCGCTTTTAAATTTTGATGACAATCATTTAACACTATAGGAATTTAACGCGCATAGACAGTTTTTCAGGGTGAAAGAAAATGAGCACCCTGTTTGTGCCTTTTTCCAACTTTCAATTTGTGCTCCGAGAATGTCTCCAAAAGAAGTTCATATTCAACCTCAAAATAAAATATTTAAAAGGCACTGTGGATGACGGATATAATTTCGGTCACTGTCGCTTCGTACATAAAATTCATACTGATTAGTAGGTACACAGTTTTCAATAATACTGCATGATAGTATTGTCGCAAGTGATTAAAGGCGCATAATTAATACATTAAATTAAATCAATTGTTCGTAATATTACAAATCTATAAAGAGGTTCGCTAGCGCCATTATAGTGATTCGACAACTAAACCTGCAACCTCAATATTATTTTATATTCAGTTGGTGGATTTATATTGAGCAAAATATACTTAATTGTCCATCAAACGGGAATTGGTATCTAGAGTATATGGATGCCTTCTAAAAGATGACTACTGAATTAAAACTAGGTATTGTACTGTTGTAGAGCATTCAATGTCACTTTAAGAATAACAGTACTAGAAATTTCTAGAGAATTCCATACCCGATTCTTGCGACATCGTTTATGTATCTTTGTATCTTGTTCTTGCAAAAGCTGCAAAATCTTCGCTCGATATAATGATGTGACGCTTAACGGGACAAGTTTCTTTATGAAAATAAATCTCCTCTAGCCGACCCAGTTTTTCTTACTCGTCCGATAGCGGACGAGTAAACTATTAGATATAATCATTTTTATGTCCACAGCTGGGCATAAGTACTATTCGAAAAAGATGGATTTTATTCTGCCCCATTACGAGTTTATGAAGAGCCAGTTACTTATTTAAATAAGTTCTCTTCAATGCACTACAAATCTTTTATTGTTAAAGGCTCTTGATAGTTGGCCATTGGCATTTATCCATCCAAGTGGTGGCAAATATACTAACTCGTATATATTAAAATACTAGCAAGATATAAAAGAAATATGGTATAAATTTCCGCAGTGAATAAAATCAAGATATAATTATTTAAAATAACAAGCACAAACATGTTTAAAATTTTTTGATTTAAATTTTTCGCATTGGTTACATTTAAGGTATAATTGGCAACAGCTCGTTTGTATATATTTCGATAATTTTAATCTCGATTGACAGATTAAAATTCAAGAGTGACTTCTTTATAAAAAATAGACACTGCAGTCTTCCATCGAAATCTCCAGAAGTTTTCATGTCGCTCGCTGCTAGCTTTAGGTGCGACGAGACATTAGCGACAGTTTCTTGCAGTTGTTGTAAGTTACAGGCGCGTCGCTTCGTCCGCGTTATTCACGAAACAGTTTTTCATTTGCACTTTTAATTCTCATATTATTTTGTTTTTACTTATTTCTGTCCATCATTATTGTATTTTTTTATTTATCTCTATTTTCTTTAATTCTATCTATACTTATTAGTTTTTATGCAATTTAGTAATTAAGTAATTTTTTGTTATTATAATTTACATTTTTTTTTACACTGGCAGGAAAGTGAAAAACTGATACCGTCCGTTATTAATGACAAGTTATTATGCACTTACTATACTACAGCCATTTTTAAGCTATTCGTTCCGTTAGGTATATGAAATAACTTCGAAAAGTCTCTCTGAACTTCTTCAGAGAATTCAAAGTTTCACAACCTCCGATAAACGTATTGGCCACTAAACCGTATCTCCACCAATTCAGGTCAGTGGAGCGAACTGGGGTATGCACATTTCAAGAAGTAGAACATGAAGTGTTATTTTTTTCAATCGACTTGGGGAAGCTTTGAGCCCGCTACACGAGGCATGTCAACTTGTCCAGGTCACTTGTGAGGCTGTTAATTAAACTTCGTGATGCAACACTATTACCTTGACGAAAGATAGAATTTTGTTTTGATTTATTTCGTTTTATCATCATGAAGCTAACTTCCATATTAATGTTCTGCGTTAGCTACTAAGTATGTATACATCTCGGTGTGCTACGGTATGTCGCGAAGGTTCTAACTTTACCCGAGTGGGAATTGAGCCTTACAGAGTGGACATCGAAAACCAAGTGCCATGTCTCTTATCCTACAGACCTGATTTGCTTATTCTACATTCATCAAGCTCTTCAAGTAGGAGCTGGTATTGCAGACTTAATTTGATTTATAAATCGAACCATAAGCTGATCATACTGTACACGTATTATATGAATGTAATCTAAAATTTTGGAACATTGCCAAACTAGTGTGAGATCCACTTAACGTTTCCCTGTCATTTTAAAATGATTTCCTTCACGCCCAGTGTATTTCGAGAAACGGTAACACGCGTGGCCGTAATGTCTGTTTAACCGTCCATCATAGAAGGATGTTAACGAGTCGCCCCGCCTTGAAAACCGTCTTGATGAACCCGATGGGCCCAACCCTGCCGCGCACCTCATTAACGAAATGGTAGCTGAATGAAACGTAATTGTATTGCACAAGTGGCCTAAAATATTGCAAGGCGTTAGAAAGAACCTAGGTTTTGACTACAGTAGCACCCTGTGATTGATAATATTATGGTAGGTACACACTAGTCGGTTTCTCTGTTTATCACTTTAAGAGAGTATGTACTGGCTGATTTACGCTTGTGCGGGTAAAAGATTAACAATTTTTTTACAGCTCTTTCATTTATATTGTAAGCATATAACAATACGATCCTCCTTTAGATTTGTTTACTAAGCATTCAAGCGTTGTAACACCAGTAAAATGGACGGCATTAGTTCAAGAGAAAAGTACCTAATACTCA
Source organism: Parelbella ahira ahira (assembly GCA_018244795.1). NCBI lineage: Eukaryota > Metazoa > Arthropoda > Insecta > Lepidoptera > Hesperiidae > Parelbella > Parelbella ahira. Next base: position 2,016 of record DWME01000170.1, on the reverse strand, counting down.
GAATCGACCAGTGTTGAGTATTAGATTCGACCAGAAACAGAAACCCTCAACAGCAAAGTCGCCGAACTTGCGTATAAAGAAATGAAACATACAAGATGCTAATTAATTTGATAAACGGATATCCTAACATCGATTATTAGATAATTAACTTTTGTAGTTGAGTATATATATATATAATTAGATTTTGTTCCAATAAAAACCCACTTTATTATTGGAATAGCGGCAACGAGTGTGTATGTTTCAATGGACACACGTTCAATGCAGGATGTCAATGATCCGTGAAGTTTTACTGGCGTCATAAAGTTAAATAAAACCGTTGTTAAATGTAACGCCATTTGTTCAATGGTTTTTTTTGTATTAATCCATCTATTGTAGTGGGGTGTGCTTTTTATAGTTGCTGATATTTTTAAATTGATCATGATGACTGTATTCTATAAACATATTGATATAAATTAGTTTCATACAGGAAATACAATATGATAACCATAAAAATTGTTATGTTTGAATTACAAAAAAGCACGCAACTGGACAATGGGCGGGCTCGGTATCATTCCCCGATTAAGTACTGCTTGTAGGACGAAGTTGGCACGCCTTGTTTTAGCGTGTCAATTTAGGACTTCGTTCAGAGCGAAATAGGACAAGCACCGTTACTGCTTTGATTGAGTATCTGCAGGCAACTATGGTGTAAATCTATTGTCATACGCCGGGCCCATATCCAGACCCATGTCTTTGTATACATGTAGCAAATCCACAATAGTCTCTCATCAATTTGAAGGTCACGACACAGAGCTGACTTACGTAAAACCGTTAACTTGTACAATTTCTCGGTATACAGTGTATTGTGTAACAACCCGTACGGCGCAAAAGATGCGGATACAAATTAACCCTTCGCATAAAACTCCACGCCGCAATGAAGCCAGCGCCCTCAGGGACAGGACGATCCCTTGCCGGACTAACTTGCTGCCGGCAACGAGAATGTGAAATTAGTAATTTGCCAAAGTGAAAAGTCTTCTCCGTAGGGTCTCCCCTCATTTATCATCGCCCGATCGTTGCCTCTCAGATTAATATAAGAATGTATGAAAACTGTGGAGATTTTGTAAAACGTATTCTTACTTAAGTATAGATATTATTGTAGTGTTTTCTGTATATTTTCAGTATATACTGATATGTACGTTAAACATTATCACTTATAATTAATAATATCATCGAATTTATTTTCGCAATATGGTTTTCGAATTGTGGGAGTGATTTATTTCTCCGTGTTCCATGTAATATGTTCCTCGCAAAAGCACATTCAATAGTACCTATTCATTATGTTCTGGAATAAATGGGCACATATATTTTTATTCTTGAGCAAAAAATATTCGAAATGCGGAATATTAAATTTATGAGATAGTTAAAAATACGATCGGACGCAGAAGATAACAGAAAGATAGGATTTCTGTTGTGGTGCGATGTGTTAATGATAATCTCCAAGAAGGAATAAGTATTTAATTATTACCTATGTATAATTTAATTGAATAGTAAAAACTATAACAGAATCGACATCAAGTTTTATGAGACACGTACATGTAATTGATCGGTCCACATCGGTTCGTTGCGAAGCAAGAATTCTTCTTCAGTAAGTCTGATCCCCCGTGAAATATACGGCACCCGCCCCGAGAATTTGAAATTAGTGACTGGCCAAAGTGAAAAGTACTCGGTCCATAATTTGTTGCGCGCCGGTGATCTAGCGGATGGCCGGAATTTCAAATTAAGTATGCGACAGCTCGTCCAGTCGCGGAATTGATGAACTAGATTGGCCCATAACTTCTGGGGAGGCTCGCGTGTTTGTCACACTTTCAGTGACTTGGACTTATGTGCCGGTGGTTGATACAGTCGATTTCGCGCCTGGATAAATATGTACATATTATGTTATGAGCTTCAGTATTTGTTCTGTATTTGACTGTGAAAGTGTCAACATAAGTATGTAGATATTTAGACAATTATAAGTGTACGCTTATTAGTTCTGCTTAT
>DWME01000169.1:0-41866 GCA_018244795.1 Parelbella ahira ahira | reverse complement strand
GCGGTGGTAGTTTCATTTTGACGTGCAAAAAGTGTTCTATTGAACCAATTTTGAATAAATGACATTTGAATTTGATACGATTCCCTATATAGAAACGTGCTATGTCGAATGGTTGACACTTACGGTTTTTCTGTCAATAAAGTTACACCCACATCAGTTGGACGCACGTCCAACATCAACTCTGCGTATAATGAATTACCGTTTGTTCTGGATAATAATCAATCAAGCACGTTCCAGCCCGCGTGAGATTATACCAATTAACATGTAACTATACGCGATGTTTGCTGAAACCCGTCCGAGGAGTGCTTGTCGGATTGCGGTGAGAAACTTTGGATGGTAGCGGTTTCGTGTGGATTGCACGCTCGGTTTGTGTTTGCGAAACTCGATTTAACTTACCGGTAAATATTGCGTAATCGTTTAAAAGGTCATGTTTAATGTGTGCATAAAATTGCGTGTTCAATGTCTGAAGAATATATTTAAAAATTCGCAAAACAGTGTAAGTAACGTTGCTATTTGGCGATAATTGATGTAGACCAACTTAGTTTACTATTGACTAAGTGGTCGAATAATTAGTTACTAGGATTAGTATTTGATTACTTAGTTAAATGATATAGTTGTATTCCCTAAGAAGCATGTTTTGTTGACTTGGATAATCTCCATCGCACCTGTTAGCGGCTGATATAAATAAGAAAATTTTGGTAAATATTATTGGTAAAAGGTTGTAGTTACTTTTTAGCACATACATATATCCGGAATATATATGCTTACAGAATGTTATATTTTCTTATAATATATTTTATTATTTTAATTATACATAGGTTTTGAAAGTTGACAATATATGAGGACATTTACTATAAATACTAAAGATAATAATCGACCCATTTATTATTCCACTGTTGGAATATGAGTCTCCTCTCATATTGAAAGGGTTAAGTCTGCCACGCTGGCCAAGTGCGGGTTGGCAGACTTAGAATTTTTTACACACACCTTAAATTTTTTTTTAAATATATTGTGCAAATATCTACAGGCGACAATAACCATTCACTACAATCAGGATACTCATGTATTTTTAAAGCTTATGAAATTGAAAACTTAATTGTTTACATTCTGGTTACATTCAGGTACTTCTGTTATATAATTAACTTGAAATAACTTATTAATCCATAAACATTTCATATCTCGGAAGAACTTGAATATAAAATACTCTGTCATATTATACACATTTCTCATACGTAAATCTTATAAATCCATGTCGGTCGCTGTACAGTAACTTTAGAATATATATTGTTTTCACGATGCGGTGTTGCAGAACACGTTTCACTAACAACAGTATGCATTTCGAATTGAGCTCGCTCTTTGAATAACAGAAATATCATATGGCGAGTTGTTACTTGTTTTTAAAAGCAGTGATAGTCTAGTGGTTAAGAATTCGGCCTCTGACTCCGGTCGTGCTGGGTTAAAATCCATGGCGCGCACCTCTTTATTAAACTGCGTTTTATGTTTAAATATCGCTTGCTAACGGTGAAAGAAAACATCTTAAGGAACCCTGCACATCTTAGTAGCTATTAATAAAAGAAAATGTAATGTGTGCGGAATCCACCAACCCGCACCTGTATACCGCATATTTATGTATGTATGTAACCGCATATGTATGTATGTATGTATGTATTTTACGCTTACGCTTTTACGCTTGTAAATTAACTTGCAACGGTATATTTAGAGATTAACGTGACTTTAAATGCTCCTACCAAATTACTAGTAACTTTTTTGTTTATATAAACATTTTGTGGGTATAATAAACAGTCTGTTAATTCCTCCAAAGTGCTTAGAGTTTTACGAAATAGCCGATATAGTTTTAATAAAAGCACAGACTAAATGAAACAGTAGCTAATTCGACAGCAACAGTACAACGCGGCGCAGAAGCCTGACCTAGATTTGACTTACAAGTAGCAATAAGCAAGTAGCATAAGTGTCTAGTTTCATCAGGACCCCGTGAACAATATCACCGTGAATATGATACAAGCGAAATGGTGTGCGTTACAATTTCACCTTGTTAATAAGATTTTGCTATATCAATATCGAGTGTAGCATACAGTATTACGGTTAATTAGGATTAGTATTTTATTGCAACATTACGCCGGGTCCCTTAATGGGTTTGCAGAGAGCATTGAATGTCAAATATCTATATCTTTACAGATCTGATACGCTTTTTTTAGTTTCGTCGCTCTCGACATAAAAGCGGGTTTTGGTGACATCTGACTCTATCAGATGTATTTCACCGGTTTGATCAAGATAAGAGTCTAGCTCGTCACCTTCATTTAGAAATATTTGTCCTGCATATATCTTTTTTTTCTTCTCTCCACCATTCTTTGTACATTCTCGTATAATAGAAACGTTAATATCAATATTTTGTGTTTGAATGACAATAGTTAATTGTAAATTGGCCGTTATGCAAAAATTTACCGTGCCAGTTTATCACACATTGACTCATTTAATAATCGAATAAAAATCTTTTAGTGCTTAAACATTTATGATATGAGTGATTGTACAATAAAACTTGTTTGTAGTCCATACTATTTGTAAAGTCTCCCATGTAATCTAAGTAGGTTCATGAAAATAAAATTTGTGACGGAAACAGAAAACGTATTTGTCTTGTGATTCTTATATTGTTTTGATATAATATTTATTTTACAATTATATTAATTCATTTAAGGTGGCATAAAAATCAAGCAGAGACAAAATTGTGAGGGATTTATCGGCTGGCATTCGCTACGGAAGAATTCTTCCGTCTAATGTTTATTAAACACGACGTAAATGAATACATCTCAATAACACCAAATGTCTCCGCTCTACAGACAAAAGATAATTAATTTTGTGCCGTCGTAATACTACGTAAATAATACTGCGAAGGCATTCGATATCGTAGATAAATTATGTTGCTCTATTTTTTAATTAAAATCATTATAAATTAATTAATTTATAAGTAAATTGTAAATTAATAGACGGGGAGGAAAGGCCCTTTCGCGAAATGAAATACGTTGACGTGGATAGGCAGTAAGCTGAAACAAAGCGAGTAGGCACCTGTATTAGATCTTGAAATAACAATAAGTGTTTTCTCTTCGTGAAATATTTGTGACAAATACACAATAAGATAATAAGCCATTTAAATTGGTACGACACACATTTTTACCATTATACCTACTTGAAATGAAAATTGTATCAATTGGTATCCGCCGAGACGTTGGTGCGTTTGAAGAAATGTAGAGTATTCACATAGGTCTGAAACTAGTCGGGCTATTCAGGAAAAACTTACGTATATCAAGCTCGTATATAGGTACTTACGAAACGTTTGATGGTAAAAGGAAATTTATTATGAGCTTATTAGTAAATTTAGTATTACTAATAGGCAAACACCATTAGTAAGGTGCTTATATCGGTACCTACTCGTATGTTGTAATTTCCATCGAGAAAGATATATCACCCTCCGTTCTATATAACGCGTGAGACACCGTAACCGTATGATATTAATGTGGGATTTTGATCCTTTACTATGATTAATGTTGTATTTTAAATTAATTGTTTTATTAATTCACTAATACTTTGATTGCATTACACGTATTGTTTTAGTTAAGTGCATTTGATTTACATATTCTTATACAATCACAATATATACATTTTAGGTATACAGCGTGGCAGATTGTGGCCTTAACCCTTCTCACTCTGAGAGAAGAAACATAAAGCGAAATGATTAGGGGTTGAAAATGATGATATAATTGTACACGTCGTTAATTAGGTTTCGCGTAGCGCATTGTCTCTGGGCTTCCGATAATGATGTCGTATCTGACAATATGTGCTCTAAGTAAAGCGACATGTCGTTGAGGCTCTATAGCGCCACCTACCGAGCACTGAGCACCACTTAGCGTACACAGAGCTCCACTTGTACTACTGGGAATGCTGAAAGCACTTAAACCTTACGTAGTTGCATTGGAAGTATGTATGTATGTAATATATTAGTGTATTATTCCAGGCTTCAATATTATTCTATTATTCTGAGAAATAGTGTTGTTGTAAAACTGAGAAAAGCATTTTTCGATAGTTCGAATATGTAGAAAGCTTGGTAAACGAAAGAATGAAAGATGAGAAAAAGAGAGATATATAGGTACGTAAGAAGACCAAGATTCATCTGTCTTGACGAAATAGGTGCGATATAGGTTGATATCAAAGTCAGTACTCTCCGAATCTACGTGCTACAGATATGCGAAAGTAGAAACACAGGTTTGTAAAGATATTGGACACTAATATTTAAGGACAAACTCCCTTATAAAATAATTTCAGTGTATTGATGTCATTTAAAATATTAATATAACGACCTAAGTTTGATCTGAACTTCTATAGACAGACTACAATTCAGTTTCGTAATAGTTATTATAGAATAGAGATATAGCCTGACTGCTTCTTGATAAAGCTCGAACTTTGTATGTTGTTGCTAATGGATTCTAATAGCTACAACCTTAAGTCGGCAACAACTGCACATAGAATAAAGACGAGAGTAGAGTATAGATAAAATGTAAAAAATAGGTATGTTTTCATCAAGATTTCAGTATTTAAAAAAAAGTAACATTACGCCTGTAATCCCCGAAGGGGTTTGCAGAGAAGTGGAGTACACTCCCACGTTTCACCAGTTACGTTTAAGTCCCATGGAATAAGGTGGTAAGCCCGTTGCCATGCACCGGGCATCGACATTTGGTGATCAGGTATTTATTAATGAAAAATGTTGATACGATTGATGTATATTTAATATTTTCTCGTAATGGTTGAAACGTGTGACGCAAATTCCTACCTACAAAGAGAGTCGACTGGTAGAGAATGCATGGTACTGGTACTGGTAAGCATGTTTAATGCATGTTTGCTTTCTCTACCATTCCGTCCGATAAGCGAAACGATTGAAATCATATAAATAAGTAATATGAGCTAGCTAAGATTAGTGAATTTACCACAAATTTGAATTTAAAAATAACATAACGGAACATTTGGCCGAGCATAAAGTATTAGTCAAGCTCATAATTCCATTGATCTATTATTTTAAAGCGGATCAACGTTCGTTAGAAACTTTAAATTGAATCACTACTTTATCGAATGAGATTGATTGGTACGTGATTAATCTGATATTGTCATCAATCCTTTACACATTACGTTCCGTTTCTGAAACTCGGCGCTTTTTAGAATGACAAGGTTTAAGGCCGTAGTTTGACAAATACGGGTTAACACATCATATGCCTTAAAGAGCGTTATGAAAAACTTAGTTATGAGGGCTTCCACACGATGTTTTTCTACACCGTTACAACAATTGATGTTTTAATCTCATAAAACTTTTGTATTATATGATTGAAAAACAACAACTACGTATGCTACGAGACGCTACAAGTTTTGTAGACCATCTACGAAATAAGAAACTTCTCGATTGCTCGTAGCACTTTCGTAGACACCAGTTAATTCTGTTGAAACTTTCTTGGAATGCATTTATCTTACTGTTATTTCAAAAGAAAAGTTATTCAGTTCTTTATTACAATACGAATATATTAAATTTATCAACGACGTCGAAAGAATATTTTTGTTTCTATTTTTATACACTTTATCCAACAAATTAAATGTGTTATTTCGTTTCAGTTTTCATTATAGAACTTTTGAAAAAAGGCGGTATGTACACTAACCTCTCTATTCAGAGACTTTTATGAGCATCGTATAGCTTTTGTGTTTCATCTCATTCTTTCTTAGCGCTTTCAAAAATATAATATAAAGGGATAAAGGATTTTTGTACTTTATATTAATGCGCGGGGGGATATACACAAATTAGGTGCAACTGGCCACACTAAAACTCTCCAAATCCACAATTTTGACGTTTATACTGTTTGTATCTTTATTGAATGCTATGTTATCGCCAATCGCATTATGACGTATTTGTGCGACAAAGCAGACATAATAATTAACAAAATTCTTGCTAGTTAATTTGTGACTCTATTTAGATACGTATCAGCGATTTTGTATTCGCAATTTCTTATAGGTGTTCATAAGGGTTGTGACCTTTTAATACTAATTAGGCTGAATTAATTAATACTTTAGAAAAGATTTCGCACCTACGTACATACACACATACATATAAACATACATATGTCCATGGTATATAATAAATTTCAAATTGTTGTATGTCGTTCGTTTCACTCGGCAATGTCTTGCTTTGTGATGAATGGGGCCTAGTTCATTATTACATTTTATGGTAAAATGACTTTTAACGTCTTTGTTATTAGTTCCTTTTTTGTATGTGCGCATTTTCCACAACATACCACGTACAAAGTATACTTTAAGGTTTACTGGTACAACAAGTGTTACTTAGTGCGTATTGTGTTCCATATAATCTTTATATATAACCTTCATTTGTTATCATTTTTGGTAGAACTAATACCTACTTTAGTCCCTATATCTTTTAGTCCATTTTCGCATGGCTACGATTTTAGCAACGCGATATTACGCTATGTAGGGATTTAAAGTTAAGCTTGTAGCACATACATATTTAATGCGAGTCTGTGCTTACTTGGTTCGCAGTAATTATCTCGTAACTTTAAACTGAACTGCGGTACAAAACCAGAGTGGAATATGCAACAAAAATTCAATTATTTTTTTGTGATAATAAGACTTCTTTAAGTTAACAAAGTTTTAAACCCTTTTAGTTATTTAACTTTCCTTGTTTCTTCAGTTTAAAAAACTGGTGAAACGGGGAAGTGTACTACACTACTCTGCCTATCCGTTCGGGGATTACAGGCATGATGTTAGGTTTTTACACCTTTAATGCAAGAATCTTAACTACGTTCAAGTTTAAACGAGTTTTGTATATGAGATACCGTTAAATTTCGACCACGAATTAATATAATAATTATTATCAGTGAAGTACTGATCTTACAGTAGTATGTTGGAATGCGTGTTCCATAAAAACTAAAAGATAAAAACAGTTAATTGTGCGTGATTAAATTCAAATAAATGATCAGGTCGCCAAACATTTTGGGTTAGTCACCGCGATTTACAAGCTTACCGCATACAATATTATGTTTTACCTAGAAAAAATAATTTTAATAAGCGATAAGATCGCTCATGTTTACATTTGTCTTGTGCGTATATTGAATTACTTCTTTGTGTGACGTAAACAATAAAGAATTATCTCTCTACTATAAATTTTGGAAGCATAGTGTATTCGAATAGTCTAGGCCAAAGTTACGAGAATAGTTTCATTCGAACTCTAGAACGGCATGGGTCTAGCGATAAGGGTTACGTGCGAACAGAGCGTGCGTAAATGTATGCTTAATATATTGAAATTTAGTCAACTTTTAAGTTAAAAATATATGTATTTTTATACTTTTAAGTTATTATTGGTATTTAATACTATGACATGTGGTTCTTTAAGAGAAGCGAAATGAGAACTCTCCTTCAAAGCCGGCAAATCATTGCCACTCCTCGGGTGTTGTAAAAGTCCATAGCTGACGGTTACCACTTACCACCATGTGGCTTATCTGTCTGTATGTCAGGATACATTTATAAAAATATATTAAATTTACGTCCTAATTAAGCAAACATGTGACTAATTTACTGTATAATTTTTTCTTTGTTAGTTTTTATATAAAATATTATTCTATATATCAATATAATAAAAATGTGCCCAATATCATTTGCGCGTCATTTATACATTTACTGAACAATATGATAATTTTATTTTCTAAATTTAAGTCACAATTTGCTTGCTATTTTAATTCTATACCGAAAATGATTGTACACGAATTTCATTTTGATCCCGCGAAAACAAATTGGTGATGTAACGTTATTTATATGTAAATTTTATGAAAAATTACGTGACGTAAAGCATTTGTTCTTTGTGGAACATTTTTATTTCGCAAGAACAGTTGTAACGCGTTGCTAAATTACGTTCAGGACTTGGCGTAACGAATTACATAGCACAATGCTGGGCCCGAGTACGGTTAGACAGTTATTTCAAACATTTGTCTAGTGGAATAAGATTAATTTTATATAATCGTATCTCTTATTACAATTGATTAAATTATGTACCGGCTGAAATCAAATTTGTTTTCGTAATAGACCGACCATTTTCGGACCTATCCGAGGTTTTTTTTTTGAGTTCAAGCGCAGAAACTCACGAATCGTCGATGTAAAAGTGCTTTCAACTGTTTATAGTTAGAGTTAATCTATTAAGTTTTGTAGCGCACTTATGTAAAATCCAAGTGAAGTCGAAGGATTGCCTGTCGACTATTCGGTTTTATATCATGGCGGGGCATCCAAACGTATTTATATGTAGGTACATACAGACATAGTTTCCGTAACATTTCCGAGGATTTAGTTATAAAGTTTTGATATTCAAACTAATGGGGTATTGAAGTAACCACTGCTACCGGCAGTTTTAAGTATTATAAGGGTGCCTTCATAGCATCCTCGATGTTGTTAAAGAGTGTTAGGGAGACACTTAAGGTTTCGTATATATTATACGCATAACATTTCTAATTACGGAATCGAATCTATATCTCGTATACTTATCATACGATCTCAAAAACACGTGTTAAAACTAGAACATATGCAAAATTAAATTATATTCAATTTCAACCATCTCTTTATATTAAACTCAATTTCTATTACATCTACGTTCTACAACACAAAACTTTTTGATACGCTTGTATTCGGTTTTTGTATTCAGTGATATAGGTACTCGTAGAACGTGTTGACAAACTACACAACAAATAATTGTTAACTATACAAAAATGATGACGTAAATGGCCTGTTGATGATTGGTTTATTTAAAATTAGCATACTCACTAGAGTGTGCGTAGAATATGGGTAGAAATAAAATATTTTTGCTCAATAAATAACAGTCGTCTAATTGCTAATATGATCGGCTAGATGGAAGTGCTGTCGAATTTCACAGTGTCGCGATCACAATGCGGTCAAATCATGTTTTAGAATAGAAAACAATTGCACGTGAACGCAACTTTGTTTAATAAAACTTTGGAAATATTCCACTATCTATGCAAATGGTTAGTAATAGTTGATTATATATCGCTTAACGTTGAATACAAAACGTAGAAATTCCCCGATTTTAATATCAAACAGCTTCATACAATTTTATATTTCACGTAAGAGATGTGACAAAAGTTAAAACTTTAAAAATATAAATGAATGTATCATTAATTATTACTTTTATTTCGTGATGCAGGTTCATTACGGAGCAGATAGAGAGCATTGAGTGGTAAATAGTTATATTCATATATCCCTGACATTTATACTGTCTTTTAAATTTTACAGAATCCAAAATTCAAATAATTGACCAGCGATAAAAACTGATATCCGTTATACGCTGATAAAATTAAACAAAAAACACGCGGTGACAAAACGAGGTCATCGTTTTCATTTTACGCGCCAAAAAAGTGCATATTTTTTATTGCATTTTTCGCTAAGCGTTATAAAATCTCGTAACTTCGCTGATATACGTTAGAAACTCTTACGAGTGACAATGGGACGACCTGATTCATACTTTATTGCCACTTGGAATGCCACTTACTTACAAATTAGTTTTCTTAATCGGTTTTTATTAAACTTTAAATAATACTCAAAGTTTTTAGCATTAAATCACAATAATATTACAGACGATAATAGCGGTAGATATTTATTTATTTGCTTTCATAATCGCTGAAAACCGGTGTTTTAAATGGAGTCGTTGTAACTATCTATAATAAATCAAATGCAAAAAAAAGTAAGGATATAAAATATAAAACACACTAAACTTGTGTGATGCGTAGGACTATTTAAAAAGCTTAGTTTATAACTGAAGTATCCAATATAGCTACAACTACGTAATAGATAAATAAAGACCGTGATTCCATGAGTTGAGAAATTGTATTAGCCTACAATTGGAATACTGTCGAGTCCTTTGCGAAATACGAGTAGGATGATTGAGGACGTCTGTTTTTGTATATTTGCGTATACTGGTGGTCAAGTGCCAATTGAAATTCGATCGTAATTGATTGGAGTTTTCGGTCTGAACATTATTGTGGTTCTCATATCAAAGAGTATGCTTCTCTTCTTTTATAAATTTTTCCTTTGTTTTACTGATTGAAAACAGACTGTTACGTGTCTTATATTATCAATGGGAACGTAAATTATATATATTTTATTTAATTCAATTTAAAACATCTCTAATACATGTTATATATAAATATTAGCTTTTTGCACTTCTACCATAGGTAAAATTTAAGTATAGTAAGTAGGTGTTGCTTTTCTTAGTGCGCGCAATATTTTTTAACGAGGCACATAAATTTGTCTCTGCGTATATATATAGATACTGTTTTATCACATAGTTAACAGATTCCAAAGTTAAGTTAACGATGAAGCGAATACTGAAAGTGAAGTACCTGCTTTATAGTCTCTCTTCTGGCGCTGCGCCAAAATCTCTAATTATATACATTGTGAAACTATCGCTATTTGAACACAGCGATAAAAGTATGTAACATGTTAGGTCTATGAGGACATAGTTGGCACTCGGTGTTGTTTTGCTACCCTCTCCAGCCACCTGACGTGACGGTGTAATAATATTCTACTTGGTATATAAATAGATTGTTATAAAAGAAATATATATATATTGAACGTCTTTCAGCGAATCCTTAGAAAACTGATTGAGTTTTTTCGACTACGAACAGCGCGACAAGAACGTGAGAGTATAAAAATTATTATTGCATTTCGGTCACGTCCTCCAACCGTACGTTCTATAAATAATTTTGTATTTAAATTACAGCTGCGAACCTTTCATAAAATTGAATTACAGTACATTTATTTTTATATTATAGTAGTTTATAGCTATATACCTACATAGAAATTTGGTATAATGTAGGTGTTCACTGCTTACCTCGAAAGGGTTCTGGTGTTATAATCTGGCATAATTTAATAATACTGGCCAACTGCAGATTAACAGATTTTTCACACTTAAAAAAAATACAGAGAAAGCTTTTTTATATTATACATAATACAGAATTGTTTTGAACGTGGCATATTTTCTATATTTATTCACAGTATATGCAGAGTTTATTACATTTTAAAGTCATAATAAGCAAAGAGCGGGCTTTAGAATAAGAGCAGAATATTTTAATATTCTTAGTGTACTAATGGAACTTGAAACATGCTGATTTCAATTTGGACTTTTAATTTTTTCATTTGTAAATTTCATTGTGCATTTTGCAGATTGTAATTATTAAATATATGTATATTGACAAATAGCCATGGTTAATGTACAATTGGTTTGTAGATTAATAATATTCAGTTGAGTGACGATGAATTTTAAATTATCGTGATAATGATAAACATTGCGAAAGTCAAGGGTACAAGTTGTAATACAAAACGTGTCGAGTTTCACGTTGCCAGTTACATAAACAAGGGCCGTGGGCGAGGGCGGCCGCGGGGTTCTGTGGTGACGCCTACGCAAACGTGTCATTTTGAGTTGAGTTGCGAAAATAATGGAAAATTTCGTTGTAATATTCTTTCAATGAAAATTTCCAGGGCAAACTCTTAAGAAATGTTTCGTAAGTTTTTGTAGGGGTGCAGAGGAGTGTACGTTCCCACGTTTCACCAGTCACGTTTAAGTTTCAGTTGTTTTTGATAGATGGATTTCATTATCAATTAAGAGATTGTATTACTTTAATTCTGAGTTCTCTAGCCAAGTCTTCTATCTGGCACATTGGAACATGGAATAGTGAGAGCACCAGGCGACCTTTCAATATACGGACAAGTTAGGTGGACAATTATTGTCCTTTGATGGTATCGAGAGTCAGTGTGACTCTTAGGCGACATTATAATAACAGGAGTCAACATACCTACTAGTCACTACTGACTAGTACAGCCACGTTATTTGTAACAAATATCACTGTCACCTAAAATTGACTTTCATTTTCGTGTTTTATTAAGAAAACGAGATGACTCTCGTCCAACACTGGGTTGATTAAAACTATTGACCATAGTGATGATGACGACGCGATAATATCCGAGGAATAGCTGTTATCTGTTCATTCAAAGCAAATACGAGATTCAGGGTATCGGAGATACACCAATGTACATATACATACATATTTATTGATCTGTACCCTATTTCGTTACCGTATTCGAGTGTTGTGTTTGATTCCCTAAATAGAAAAAGAAACGGGGTCGAGTTGGCAAAACGTGCTTGATTCCTTGTTCATATTTATTCATTTTTATCGTGACGTACATACATTTTCGTTACGTTTTTGTTTCGGGCAAAATTCAATACAACCAACAAATTTAGTTGGAACTGATTAGAGTACTATTGGTAAAAGTTGCAGGAGAACATAATATGTGGACCATCTGGTATGTGTGTACGAATTGTATGTTAGAAAATAAATATCTTTCCGCGTTCCCGTATCCATTCAATGTCTAGTTTATATTAGTTCTGTCCCATTGATAAAGTTTGCAGACTGTTTCTGATAACAAACTGTACGCCGCTGTGAGCTGTCGCTTTATTTGCCCCTTTTATTTCATAGATGTCTAAAAATATAGAACGCTTTGGGCTTTGGAGATTTAAAAATAAACATTTACTAAGGTTTATTTGGATGTCGAAGTTTAACTATGAGTATTGTTAATACTCGCAATGAATGTAATATTTTAGCACCACAACTGAAAAAAAAATATCAATGCACTGTCATTATCACATATCACATACTCTATCACAATACTCTTTTTAACGACTTCATAAAATAGATATTAAATATCACTTGCTGTAAACGTGACGGTAAACAGCGTGAGGAATTCCACACACGTTGGAGATTTTAAGAATGTTTCCTATGTCGCATGATGTCTATCACAGTATATTTAGTCATCGTGGCAGACTAAAAAAGACCAGACTTCAACAATAGAACGATAAAGGGGTTAATATTGGTGATAAAATAAATAAGGCTGAATTATACTGTCATGTTCCTTCAATATGTCGTAAGTCGACAATAATGTAGCCTTTATTGTCATATCAGTATGAGGTGGTTAGATAGGAACAAATAATCATCAGCCTTTAGATTTCCGAATCCAGCAGCTTTCCGCTGTCCTCTTCAGATCGTCAGACCATTTGTTAGGAGGGCGACCTGCAATACAAATAGTAGCAATATAAATAAATACATCATAAGTGGGAACAATTACAGATAGAAAGTATTTTATTGGTTATAGAAGGGTTGTACTCATCATTTTTGGCTATACTCACCATGCAATTTGTAATAAATTCTAAAATGTCATGTTATTTATATTATGTAAATAAATAAATGCATTAGACGGAATCAAACGATGGAGCAAAGTGGTCGAAGCCTTATACAATCTGACATTTATAGCGGACCAACACAGCCAAGGTCACTCAGACGGCCTCCAGGCCGTTCAGGTCGTTTCCATGAACATCATATTTTTGTTGCCGGAACATATTACTGGATATATCCCAGCGTGCCTCTATCGCGATTCCGTAAAACAGAGGTCCGCGTGAAGTCCTTCATTTTGATAACATTTTGCAACCTTGCCCCAATTCTGGTTCAATAAACTGATAGAACAAAGCTTAGTTGACCTGGATTCCTAGTGACCTACAGCTTTCCGCGTTCAGCAAATATCTGTACTACATTCATATCGCTGGTGTCCCGATTGAATCGTGTCGAATGAAAGGTTGTCCACGCAAATGAAATGTCGATAGGGTCTGGTTGCGCTCTAGTTCGTCGTAAATGAAAATGACTAGCCATATGTCTCCCTTGCATTTTGTAGAACAGTGCAGTGTAATTCGTGATATTAGGGACTAAGTTCGGTTCCAAAATTTGGTTTCTTATCGATAGGTGCTTAGTAGAATTTTTCGATCGAATCGATAGGTGCTTAGTAGAATTTTTAAATAGTGTCTGATAGTGATAGAGATTAAAGTTTTGTGAAATATAATTTCAAGATATCGAAAAATTATTTTTAATTAAAAACTAAAAAAAGTTTAGTGGCCAATATTGAGTAAACGTAACATCACGCCTGTAATCTACGAAAGGGTAGGCAGAGAAGTGTAGTACAATCCCACGTTTCACCAGTTACGTTTAGTCCCATGGAATAGGTGGATAGCCAATGTTGAGTATTATTTTTAATATACCTATGGCTATTTGTGTAAGGTTCATTTTAAAATTTTTTAACAGTTAGTTACTATGATACAAGTTCTGTTAGCCTTCATTAGAATCGAGCCTACATGAAACACCCACTCATAAGAAATACAGATAAATGACGCGGCAAAGGGCCGACATGAAAACCATTTCTGGTAACCAAATTGTAATACTTATTGTATACTTATATGAAAATCTTGCTATTTCAGTACAGAATTGTTAGTGCTCACGCATTAAATGGAATGGTGCGTGATAAAATGTGGAGTATAATCAGAGACACGTCGTAAAAAGTTATTAACACTTTCTGTCTCGGTGGTACTCTGACGTGGGTTGCCGTTGAAGGTAAAGTGTTGTACATAGCGCTGTTTCATTATTTATAGCTTACAGACGTGATTGTAAGGAGCTTATTAATAAAAATGTACATACGTATTTGTTACGTCGATCATCTAAAATGATAGGTAAGTGAATCCATGTTTGAAATGAAAAACGTCGTTCGCCTGCACTCCTTTTTTTAAAGTCGTAATGTAGACTGAGTTCTTCCTCAATATTTATTTGTTTTATTTATTTATACTCTTTATTTATACACCAGTAAACAAAATAACATGTATGAACACAAATGTTTCTAAATGCTAGGCATACGAAAGGCGGCCTTATCGCTATCAGAGCGATCTCTTCCAGGCAACCTTCAGGTAGAAGAGATATAAATTTTTAATAGAGGTAGGGGTGTACTATAATTGAAAAAACATTATCATCATTTCCAACCCTTAAAATGAGAAGTATTATGGTAATATTATAAAATTATATTTCTAATTTGCCAATCTTTTATAATACATAGAGGTATATGTATATGAAATTAGGTTGTGATCAGCTTAAAACTGTGGTAGTTTCGGTAGGCGTTCGTTTGCTGAAATCAAAGGGTATACAATTTAAAAGGACTTTATTAAGTTAAAGTTTTACATGAGCGCGGCTAATTTAAAATTATGAAAAATCTATGTACGAAGCCATGAACATGAAGGCGACGTATCTGTCTAAACTGTAATATTTTACGCTTCGCTTTTTCGCCATTAAATTTGAACTGACGTCCCACGATTTATGAATATAAATCCATACATTATCAACATGGTGATGACGCCTTTATAATTTTGCATAATTACGAGCAAAGCGAAGTATTAACATGATCTCATGTGACGTAGCCTTTAGTTTCCATGTATTACGTTGTCTTGGCATTTTCTTGGAATCTTTTTAACGAAGTAAAAGTTCAACATTTTTAAGAAAAATAAACATGTACGAACTGAGTAGAAGTTTTATTACTAATTGGCGTCCACTTGAAGTAAATTTACAGAGGAATGGATTACGAAGTCATCAACATAAGAAAACATACTTCTATTAAATTTAAGTACTATTTTGATATTAGATTGTAAATCATGGATACTATAACTACGACTGTTCTGGTTATTTAGTAATTAGGGAATCTGACTGCTGAGTCGAGAGGTAACAGATTCGATTCCCACTCGGGATAAAAATTCGGGACGACGACCATCTGATCACGAATTGTGCATAACCTGTATTGTGATGACTGATCAACTGATAACTACGTAGTTACTAATAAGTAGTTCATACTAGCACAACACACTAATCACTGGCTCATCATATCACTTAAGTTTTGTTAAAATCACTGTATTTTGTTGAGCGTTAAACACACAATGTTCAATCAAGAAGCGAAAATCACTGACTTGCTTACGACCAATAAGCCAGACTATGTATCACGAGTTTTATCTAAAGGAACTAAATACGTGTTATGTTTATTCGTGGATATATTTAACTGGATATAATGGAGTTAATACTCGTGGGCTCGGTCGTGACATTGAGCTGTGACGTATAATATTTAACGCTTCATTGGATTAACGTTACGTGGGAGTGAGAAGCGTCGGTAAATTAAATCGCGACAAATCTATTTCGGTGTCGCTGTACGATGAGCTATAATTATAATTTTTAACAAGAGTGTGTTGAATATATCGATAATTATATTGCAACATAATATACATATGTTAATACAAATCAAGACGAGGCCAATTGGCAAAATAAAACACTTGACTGTGTAATTAAACATAAATAAATGGAGCATTATTAATGTGGTTTTTTCTGATTTCCTTATGTTTTTACGTGTGCTTAAATACGACTTATTTTTACTGTATTCGCGTGTATGTGTGTGTGCGTACGCGTGTTATATCTCGAAACGAACATGTCTTGACGATATACATATAGTTATACAAAAGGTTGTACAGAAAATATATGAGAAAATGTTCGAACTAAATAAACATGTAGATATTTTTCCATTTCGTGATGAATAACCCTCCTTGCAACTCCATTTGTCGTAGACGCGACGTAGCGGAAAGTTTGTTCACGTTTTCAATAAAGCCGCGTGCAATTGCAAGCCGAGTGCGTCGAGTCACATCGAACTGCGCATTACATCTCGTTCACAGTCGATTCGATATCAGTTGACACGGCTATATACTGCAGTACGTATCAGTGACTGTATGTTCAGTCTACTTACACGGAACGTTGCTATAAATAGCTTAAGCACAGCTATGGAGTTTCTTTCGCCGTTTCTTCTCCATAGCGAGGTATCATCCGAAGCGGTGGTAGTTTCATTTTGACGTGCAAAAAGTGTTCTATTGAAACAATTTTGAATAAATGACTTTTGAATTTAAATTTGAATTTGAATGACAAATGAAAAACCCTTGAGGGGAGAACTGTAACCTGCAGTGGACTTAAACAGGCTTATGGTGATGAAAAGATATACGACAAACTATTTTTTGCAACTTCGAATAGGCTATATGAAATGAGACTTCGAATTATCTACGTGTTACTTTTAAGTTGAAACTTTGTTGATCTTAGTAAAGTATTTATGCTTTGTTATTATGTAAAAAAAAAATATGTGTTCTTGAAACGTAAAAGTAATGAATGATAATTATTCTAGCAATTATATCAGCATATTATGTTTGTTTTTATTTATTTGTATTCAGATTTCAGGCGTTAGGCTATATGTTAATGTATTCGAATATATTTGTCACATAACATGCAGCCTTTGCCACTCGACAGAACCGTACTGCCATTTCCGTTAACACCGGAAATGAACGGTTCAGTTCAACGAGCTGCAAAATTAAATTTATAAAGAAAGTTTTGGATATCATTGAATATTCAAAAGATGTTAATAAATATTTCAAGATCTCTATGTTATAGATTATTATCAGAAATTATTAATATGCCGTTGAGCTATTTATTTAATGAATATTTTTTGTCTGATTATTGATTTGCCAATATTTTATCGACTTATTTTCTGATTGACTCAGTCATTGACTCAGATAGGTTGTTTAAAATTATGAGCAGGATATTTGATGTCGTGTATGGATCCGCTTTTGTAATAGTGATGATAATCAACTTTTATGTTAGGTTGAATTCGGATATTCAGAACGTAATGTAACCTGAAAATTCCGTTGGGCGAGATGAAAATTTCTATCTAATCTGTGGAATCCTTCAGAGAGAAAGTTATTTATGAGCGCAGTATTTGTATCCGCTAAACTAATTTTATTTCATTTTGTAGGTATCGTACGTTGCGAAACAAAGAGAATAATTCCGTTTTATTTGTTACAGGCACCGACGAGGTGGAGGGCAAGTCGGTGAGTATGTCTCCCGGAATTTATTAGTCTGCTCCGCCCACGCATACGAATTTCTGTAGAGAAAGTACATTTGTTCTGGACCTTTTCACTTACGTACATGAGATTTTTAATCATAATTTACCTAGGGGCATTTATTGTCCGGGTGAGTCTCGTGTTTTGATTAAATGAGAATGGTCGGTCTAAAGCTTGGAAACAAATAAATAATGAACGAATACCGGCAAAGAATTGGCCATTCCTCTGGTGTTGCAACTGTTCATAGGTGACGGTGACTACTTACCAGCAGGTGGCCCGCCCATCTATTTGCCTGGCTAAATATAAATAAATACCTCGTGTTATATCATACACAGGGCTATATTCTCCCAAAGTAGAAAGAGCATGTGTTTTGATGAACTTGACGGTGACGTAACTCTAGACTTCTAGAGCAAAGATTATAGAACAAAGATATATCACTAGTAAGGCATACTTTTCTTTAGAATCAATTACTTACAGAGACTTTCACTAATTTCCCTGCATTCAAAAATACGTTAAACCATCGTTCGCCTGTATATACTTGTTGATCTTTGAATATGAATATTCACATGTTGCTGATTGACTGCCTCGTTGGTCGAGTGGTTGCAAGCGCGACTGCCGATCGAGAGGTCCGGGTACTATTGGAATTTTCTAATTTAGGATTTCTAGTAGTGACTTGGATTCTGGATTATGGCCGGAGTATGACAATAGGCTCACCACCTATTACATGGGACTTAAGCGTAACTGGTCGATCGTGGGAGTCTACTACACTTCTCTGCCTACCCCTTCGGGGATTTCATGCTACAGTTACGTTATATTGCTGCTTCTTAGGAGTACAAACCTACCAGTACATATAAGGCATCTTTTTGTCAAACGCAGCAGACCTTTCCAATTCTGAGTCTTTAGCTAAATGAAATCCCTATTAGGATTTACTTTTACGTATTTATGACTTACTTTAATGGCATTCGCTGTCTAGGCTAAAGAGCTCATACAGACGTAAGCTCGGCCCATCAAATACAGGCACTCAAAAGATTACCTCCGAGGGCTGTAAAAGTTCTTTCATAAATACTAGTTAATGCGAAGGCTTACATCGTACAGCTCTCATGTATTTAAAAACGCAAAATACTGCTCATTGATATTTCGGTATGCTTCATTTGAAAGAAAACACTATATCACTTTGTCAATGTGAAAATGTTCGCAGTATTTTTGTTAGCTGATTTTGGTTTCTTCCTTCTGTGTGTATAGATCTTGTATATATACGTTACGTACGTGATCAACGAACTCTTCATTTACATACGGAATAACACAATTCATTTTATTTACTTCTACCCACGTCGTAGCTAGGCTAAATGCTTAACGATATTATTATCAACAAAACGAAATAGCTAATTCTGTTTGGTAGAAAACTTTATAGTGTTATTGGAATACAACTATACTATCTCAACTCGAAAGCCGTACTATGCTGAGGTAGGATAAATCGTTGACTGAAGGCAGTTCGACTTAATCCTTAAGCGTCTGTGCCTAATCTTACGAAATAGTAATAATATATTGAGCAAACTTACGCGCGACATATGCTTATCACATAAGTAGGTACTTATATGTATGTATATAGTAAAGTCGAACCCACAATCTCGGGCTCAATAGCCAAGGTCACCAATCATTACACCAGCTGGCCAGCAAACCCTGTTTGAAATCGGATACGTTCTGTTTGTTCTGGAATTGTCTCTCCACAGGTAGTATGAACTCACGTTTGCATTTTCGTCGACAAAACTCGCTAATTGCTTGTAACTGGGCCAATAGTGTTGTTTGCGTTTATTTATGGAACCGTTCGGGGCGGAATCAAGTTTAATTAAAGTGATTTAGTTTATTGGATCGATCCCCTCAGACATATTTAGAAGACTTCTTGTTAAAACTTCGTTTAGACAGCTGGAAATTCGAATTTAGAATGACATTGGAATTAGAGAAGCCCCGATTGTAATTAGAACATACATATATGTAGATATTTGCATCATTGGTCAACATTTTTTGTCATTCGTAACACATAACATTACGCTTGTAATCCTCTAAGGGGTAGGCAGAGGAGTGCAGGACTACCATGGGGGTGGTGAGCCTATTCCCAAAAACCTCGCACAGGTTCTGACTCCGAGCTAGTACTAGAAATTAAGCTAGTACCTACTAGATAAGCTAAGTTAGAAAAATCCAATAGATACGTAATATCATGCCTATAATCATTGAAGGGGTAGGTAGAGGAGTGTAGTACACTCCCACGTTTCACCAGTAACGTTAAGTCCCGGAATACGAGGTTAGCCTATTAATAGTTCAATAGATACGAATTGAAATATCGGTATTGCGTAAAAGTGAGTCTATTTACCGTTTATCATTTCCAAGGAAGTATTCTGTTGTTGAGCGATGAGAATGTTATGTTATTTACATTCACTTATGCACACTTACGTATGACGCGTCCCCTCTTAGCTGTTAAGGGCGACACAGACGAGTAGTCGTTGAATGTTGACTATATTGACGCCTCGCGCTTGTCACTATCATCTTGTGACATGCGCCTTTAGAAGGGGACTCTCACATTAGGTATTTATAACTTTTGTGAAAGCAATGAGGTATATTTATTTGAAATTAAAGAATAGCTACGCTATTAATACTAATATTATACATTACTAATTAAGAAAAAGAACCGATGAATAGGGTTTTAGTTCGTGCGATACCTGAAATAAATTTTGCTACGATCACTGCGAAATAAATTTTAATTAATGATTATAATCAACATTCATTAAACATATGTTGTTGAACGATAAGTTTGTAACTTCTCTTTGGTTTATATTAGGGGACGAAGCTTATGTAACTGTCATGTAGGTATGTATGTTAATAGTAACAGTATAAATAGATAGAATGGTGTAAAGAAAAGTGAGTATGGATTTTTTTCAAGTGAAAAATCAAAAGAGTAATGGTTAATTACTAATGGTTGTAACCGCTCATCTGTAACCTATCCTGAACAAAACAGTAAGAGTAGGACTATGAATACCGGATATTTCAGTTACCATTAGTACTTAATAAGACTATTCGATGTTATTAAATGGTTATAAGAGGTAGATCTCAAGAGCAAGAATACCTACATAGATATACTTCCATAGTCAGCATTACATTTTATTATATCAAAACTTTTCGATTTATTATTTGTATTCCCTTTGCTAGAATTTCGACGAAGCTTCGCGGTGTTTAATTAAAAGTCAAGGGCCTTTTTGTATGAATACACACATACTTCGTTACTTCTGTTTACAAAAACCTTCATCATGTTAAAGAGCTCGCCTTGTTATTTGTTTTGTTGTTGGCGAAGTAAATATTTCTGACTAAACATTTGATGAATAAAATATCTAAAACGTAAAATCGGGCCTGTAATCCCCGGCTAGATAGACAGAGGAGTGCAGTACGCTCTTCCGTTTCACTAGCTACGTTTATAATAAAATATGTAAGTTCGTTTTGTTGTCCTGAAAAGACTTTGGGGCGTAAGGGAACCCTTAAACTCTATACATTTTAACTGTATTGCATTTTCGTATTTCAAAAATATGTCCGTATTTTATCCACGCGAGCTAAATGGGTGGCAGGCGAACGGGGCGAAATAACTCAGTAGACTCGGTGGAAATAATACATACTATTACAACTTATTATTGGCGGTCGATATTCTTTTTCTTCTAAAGCTGTATCAGCTCCACTGTCTCAATATCTTAGGTGCTTGGACTGACAAATGTTTCAGCCCATTCTCATACAGTGACCTGGCAATAACTTCTCGTGGTACTTTAAAATGCTTGATATTCACAGCCTGAGCTGACGTTTAGTAGCTCGGAACATTCGGGTAAGGAAGAAAGCTGCTGTTTTCTAAATAGTACATACCTCAAAAGAAATTGGTTGTCCTATAATAAACAGTACCTACAAACTCACGTGTAGACGAGCCTGCGTAGAAATCGCTATGTCGGTTGTTACCTCACTCGAGCTGCTTATTATTATTACAAAAATATTCTGAGCATCTTGTTGAAATAGTGATATAAATTCTATTGTATTTTTAAAACAGTAAACTTGCACTTACACTCGCACCGGAATATGTTTTCCAGGATCATTGTAAAGCTGCTTACAGAGTAACATAATCTAAGTGACCAAAATCCAATAGTGCCCGAACCGGGATTTGAACCCAGGACCTCCCGATCGGCAGTCGCGTTTGTAACCATTCGACCAACGAAGTCTGCCTCGTTGGCCAGTACGCTACTCTGTAACGTGGCTACTACAAAGTCACGTTACAGAGTAACATACCTACTGTTATAAAATTCCCCTTTGGTTTATTTTTAGAGATAAATTATCGATCGGCTCTCTCTCGTAAATAAACGTGGGTGAAAATTAATCCGCCAATAAAAGGGCTCTTAAGCTTAATGTACTAAAATAAAATTCACCGCAGAAATATACTTAGGCGAATATTATGTGGAATTCGCTCGTCAACCGTCTCTTAATATTCCCATCGCGAAGTTCGCGGCCCTAAGTATGCAAATAAGATCTCATTACTCGATGCCGCCTGGTCCAATTTCATTCTATTTTTTAAGTGTAAGAAAATTTTGTCCGGCAGCGAATTGTCGTATTACAACGCTAAAATATAATAGATGGATAAATGAATGGACGAATGAATATATTACGCATCATTCAGTTCTACTATTGACGGATATTTCACCATAAACCAGATATATTGATTGTACGAATCCCGCTAGCGACCAACTCCTTACTAAAGTTTCCTTATGACATAGGTATAAATATAGGCTATTCGCTAGCTGATACTCGCGACTTTGTCTGCGCCGCTTATTGTACTCGTATTAAAAATCCATTTCATGTTCAGAGGAGCTGATCAATAACTTTATATTAAATGAAGATATAAGGAACGTAGGAGTGTGCTACAATCCTCCGCCTACACCTTCGGGGATTCACAGGCGTAATGTTACCTTAAGCTCTATAGTTTGAAAGCAAGTGCTTAGGACTGGTTGTTATAATAACTAAATAAAAACACAATAGTGCAAATCCACTTAGCGATAGGCGATGGACTACATTTGAAATTCAAATGCAATATAAAAACATAAAGCGTGTTTATTATAGTATGCTAACACTATTGATAGCTGGTTTGTCAGTTATGTAATGGTCTTGTTCACTGATTATTATTTAGAATGTCTTGGTATCTGTATACCTACATAAAAGATATACATATGTAGGTACATATATTTAATATGTCCAGGTCTGTACACTTTTAACGTACGTATTGTAACTTTATTATATCTATAAGTTTTTATTTATAACAGAAGTCGATTCAATAGCCTAAAAGGCGATGTAAGAAACGAAAGTTCTTTAAATAATAATGACTCATTTAACTTTTTTTTCTTGTTACAGGATGTGCCTGTGGAGCAGCTGGAGAAATTGAAAATGGGTGAGTCAACTGCTAGTTCTCGTTAGATTTATGGTATTATTAATTATATATAAGTAATATGATAACTACAGGCATAACAGTTGCCACAATAACACGCTGCTATTACATTCAATTTCTATCAAATGAAATTGTATATTTTGTAGAAAATTCATTAATTTCGTTTATTTTAAAATGGCAGTAACTGGACTTAAAACTTTCATTTATCCTACAGCCCGCAACACAGTGAATATAACTTGTCTGCTATACTTGACAAGTTATATCTACTCGGTTTGACCTAGTTTTACCTCCTAAATCGATTTGCAGATTCGTTAAAAAATATTGAATAAGAGAAACTGGAAAATGACCAAAATTATATCTCACCAAAAATGTCTTTGTAAAACTCTTTTATTGCGGACAAACCAGTTAGCAATATAAAATATTGCCACTCTACTGTGATATTTATATATATATCTCCACGGTAATATTTCTATCTGTGCTGGCCTGTAATGTACAAACACACAAAGTTCATGGAAATGTCAGAGGTGAAACAGCAACTCATTATGAAGGCAGATTGTCACGGATTGACTTCCGTATAATCAAGATCTTAGTGGAAAATGATTGCGGGCTTATTGACGTTAGATTGAAGTGGTGTCTACTGGAAATTGGAACTTCTCCGGATGCGGGAATATTGTTTTAGTATATTATTTTTAAGTGGTTACCGTTGAGTTAATTGACAACCAATTATTACAAGATTTCCACCTCGTTGTCGGGGCAGGGATTCGTAAGTAATTTTTGTTGATACATTTTTGGTTACTCTATCAAATGATCAAAAAGATATTCGTGTAACAAATATATACTCTCCATTCCCTTTTATACGCATCCTGTGTCGTCACACGTTCGAACTTGCGTATAACATACATACGTAAGATGTGTCTATACTAAAGGATGTTTTTGTTTGAAAATTTCGTTCGACAAATTTATAATAATATTCATGAGAAAAATTTACTTTGGTTCGTTAAACAAATCTCATCAAGGAAATTTGATAAGCAAAAAAAAAAATTTAAGCAATTTTTCACCGTAGTCAAATCGTTTGGAACACAGTATAATGATTTCGACTAATCTGCGTTAACAAGATCTGACCTTAATAAGTTTGGCTTAGTCGTTAATTATTAAAGATTAATTCCGTTTAATTTAGCTCCACCAAAACAGTTAGTCTAGTTTGTCGATATCAAAACAGCACTTTAGTAATGTACGAAATACGAAAATTTTACTTTTATTACATGTTGCATCGTACGCATGATATCTCATTGTAAGTCTCAATATCTCTATCAATATCAATATCTCTATCTCATAGTAAGTCTCAATATCTCTATTTTTACCGTACAGAAGTGAAGTGCGCACTCTACCTTCATCTCATAGATATGCGCTCTTTTTGAAAACTACGTTGTGAAAAAATATTACATACAAAAGGAACAACACAAATCTACATACTTGTTATATTGTCGAAGATTGACTTATAATTATTTTAAATTTTAAATAATATCAATTTTAAATATTTTTAATTTTAAATAATATCAAATAAATTTAAAATAATTGTAAGAAAAAGAAACAATATTAATGTCATATTACATTGGCCATAATGTTGTACTAACTTTGCGAAGAATGATTATAACGATACTAAAATAATTCGTATTTTTTTAAACATAACGCTTTGTTATTCCTTGTTCTTGTGTAAATAAAATAATATATGTATGTGTAATTTACTTACATAACTACCGAAGGATTTATACATTTTTTATTGGTGTAGATATGTGCTAGATAACACTAATACTTAATTACGACCCCTACACAACATTCCATACATTGCGGTTATACGAGGTATGGTGCCTAAATTGATGTTATGTACAATATAGGCACTTGTGTGTTTGAGTGTACTTCGTTTAACATCTATTTGCTATTTTGGTTGTCATTGTACGGTTTGTGTTAAGTTTGTAAATACCTTCCAAAGTTTAAGTCTCCGAATGTTGTTTAACATGATATAAAGCTGTCGCTGACTTCACCGTTACAGTTCTAAATATAATCCTGTATTGTCTAGTGTGAGCTATTGAGAATTACACGGCCTAATAATCATTCTAATTTCAATCTTCTGAGCAGCTGAGACAACTTTATTTTAAACTCACTTTAGTCGTAAATTAATTATGCTTGCATTACATCATAACATGCTTTTCCACGCGCTACACAATTATGTACATGTATACCCATCAAGAAAATGTAACAAAAAAAATTAACCTAGTTTTCACCGCAATCAAATTTTTAAACCACATTACTCTGATGTTGAACTAATCTACTTTCAAAAAATCTGACGTTAATAATTTAGTATGTAATACATCTTATATATGGCTAATAGACGTATTACGAAAAGATTCATATATGTACATACGAGTACAACAATAATCAGCAGTGGTTTGTTAAAGCTTTGTACTATTTCAGGCTCTTGCAAAAACTCCAGACTCCTGTACAAACATGGTAATCATCCAAAATAATAGTCTAAATATTAACATGATATCAATGTCAGTTTTCACTCGTTAAATAAGCTTATGGACAAAAAAATATCACGATGGTTATAAATTTTTATTGCGCAAGCTTATAACGACGTCGGCTTAAGTAGCGTGATGTCGTTCCGTTTATTTGTGAACAGAGATACGGGCGCATGTGTTGGACAGGAGTGGAATTTGGCTAATATAATTGCTAGGTATATTAGAAATTATATCACGTTTGTTATTATATTAATAACGTCAAATAAAAACCAAATCATTTTATTTCGTACAGGCATTTGCAAGCTGTGGAGCAATCGCTAGTACTTTCAATCCGTTATCTAATAAGACTGGCACAATAACCGATACGTGATCATCTTATATACATATCTTCACGCTAAGTCCATTTCGGTGTAGACAGAGAGCATGGAGTGCCAAATTTCACTATATATGTATTTTATATCTTGATAGATTATATTAATTGTTGACCAATTCTTCGCCGTTTTTGTCATTTAAATAATAATCCCCAATTTTGTAATAAACTTTGCAGTTATGTGATAAACTTTTTTGTTGTAGGTATATTATTACTAACTGCGTAAATTCGCTGTAAAATCGATAAACTGTGATAGTTATCAATTATCGATATCTGATAACATTCGTGGCCACACAGATATGGGCTTAGATAATGCGCTTTAAGTGATAACGAAGTTAAAAAACGCTTTGTTCGTGTCCATCGATTACCAAAGGTTGGAAAACTACATTCAGTTAAGGGCTTAGTAACAGACTTGAGTACTCGTACCTCCTATTCATAATATGTTTTGAATATCTCATCATCTCATAGTTTTCTTTATTGTTCCAATATATTTAAAAGGTTCCATTAAATTACAATTAAAAGGTAGAAGGACTAGTCTTACAGAACATTACAGAAAACTCTAGAGGGTGTAGATGTTCCATTGTTGCGTTTTCCTTCACCGTTTAGGCAGGTAATAATCATAAAATGTATTATATATTAAAAACATAATATAATGAGGAATCTCCACACTCGGCCATCTGATCCCGAAGCACTAAGAAAGCTTGTGTTAATGTAACCAGACGGTTGATAAACTACATACATATGTACATACATACCAGGTTTTCCACGGAACTAGACGGAACAAATACACGTGCTCATCAGACAAATGACTTTGTATGGAAATCGAACCTATGATCCCCGGCTCCTCGGTTGGATTTACTAACCACTAGTTCAAAGGGCCAGTCATAAAATATACACAATTTCGTTAAGTTTAGGTACGTGCCGGGGATCAGATCTACAGATCCCTGAAATGAGATACAGATTATTAAATCGCTTGGCTATGACTAGTCCTTCAAGCTAGGGATGCCTTTCATAGGAAATATTGCTTACGCAATATAATTGAACTATTTTTGTAGGAGTATTTTATTTATTTTATTATCATTGTTATGTAGTGTGAAAAAGTAACATCACCCCCGAAGAGGTGGGTAAGCAGAGGAGTGTAGTGCAGTTCCACGTTTCTCCAGTTACGTTTGCGTCCCATGGAATTGGTTGTGAGCCTATTGCCATCCACCAGGCACAATTCCAAACTCCAAGGCACTACTTGATATTCCTAGAAAAATGCCACAAGTGATTACATTAAACAGACAGAATGAAATCATTTTTCTTTCTTTGTATTTTTCGATAGTACCAGGACATAATTATGAAGTCTATAACAATCTTTCGAGAAAGATCGAGAAAAAGGAGCTTTAAAAATAGAACTTTGTATAAACTGTCAACTCGCGCGGGTATAATTAAGAGAGCTTTAGAAACGAACGGTGAAGGTCCTGTGATATAAATAAATTTCGATTTTCGAAAGTTGCGCGCTTGTAACTTTAATAGGATTAGATGATACGCTTTCGTAATGTTTTAGTGGACTTGTTCTATCTTGGGGCAGCAAACGATAGAACAGTTGTGAAAGAAAAGTGAAGAGTACCTTAATATTGAATAATTGAAGGATCTTTCGAAACATGTCGGAATTATAACGTACCATCACGAATGTTTTGCTCTGAAGAGGTAGACTGATGAGTGTAGAACACTCCCATCTTTCACCAGTTATATTTTATGTATCACCATGAAATAGAGAGTAGGCCTATTGCCATAGACCGGGCATACATCCAAACGCTAGCTACTACTAGGAATTTCAAGTTGAAAAAACACGGCTGATCTAGTAGTCGAAACCAGGACCTCTTGCTCAGAAGTCGCGCGATTGCAAGCACGATTTCTACTCGACTGTCGAGACAGTCCAATGATAAGAGTATGAATTAAAAGCTAAATTCTACAAATTTTCAATTACTCATTACGAAAAATTATCAAGCAACTTACATTTCCTAAGATAACATAAATTTTAATTAGTTTCATTACCTCTATTTAACAATAACAATTCAATGGTTTAATTTGTACTAGAACTGCTTACATCTAAATATTATGTATGGTATACCTAATATGTCGGTATACATTTTGTTATTACGTAGTATTCAACAGTCTATCCGACAAACGCCATTATTCCGACAACCCGATAATGATATCTAAATTACAATGTTAAACAAAAGAATAATGATTATTTCTGGAATAATTATTATTATCTATGTCCAGCAGTGGACGGGAGTTGGCTGATAATGACGATGATGACGCTCTTAATGTTAATCGTTATTCAGTTGTTGCTTGTCCTGTTTTTACGACAAAAACGTATATTGATCAGGTAGATATAAAAGTAGTTGCTATGTAAGTAGATCCTGTAGCAACTGGGTACCGACGCGATACACATAAGATTTCAAGAAGTGTTGTTGAGGTCGAGCCCGAGAGAGCCGAGAGTGGTCGATATCACGTTTCGAATATATGAATCCTGATATACACGTTTTTGTCAATCACGTTGTCATTCACAATTGAAGTTTTGTGTATCGAGTTGCCAGATACAGAAATTGGCATGAAGTTTTAATGGTAACAGAGATAGATATATATATGACAGAGATAGAGAATGATTGTACGAAGGTTTAGTCATTTCGCACCGATAAATATGGAAAATAAATTCACCGGACTGGAATTAATGTAATACATATCGTATACCTATAGGTACATGAACAGGAATATTGCTTTTATTAAGGGGCTGTTACAAATTTACATTATATTTTGTAACTGTTATAATCTTTACCGTTACTGTGTTGATACTATTTAGTAACAAATTAATGGCATTTATAATTTTTTTTTAATGGCATTCTAGTAGTTCGAAGATTTGATGCTACGTCGTGGGCGGTTCGATACCGGGCACATACCTCAGTATACAAAGATTTTACGGCTAAGCGGCTTTAAACATTAAATATTGAATATCTTAACGAACCCTGCGCGCTTACGAGTATTAAATAAGGCGCTTACAAATCTTTTGAAATCTCCAACATAACACAATATTACCGTTAAACTTCATCAAAAATACATATCGAGTGCGATAAGAATTAGTAATTCAACGTTACAGTAAATCAATTACTTGGAACAACATAACTACAGTTATAGTTATGTTAATGTAATGTATTTTCAAAATATGCTTGGCATTTGCCAAGATCTAGAATCCTTCCTAGTCTAATAACGAAAATATGTGATGTAAATCGGAATACATACATATATGTGTTTGCCGATATTGTTGTTGTGATCACATGCATGGAATCCCGATGAGATGACGCTTAGTTTCGTTTATTTCTCAAATTACTCCGACATAGTGTACTCGTACATTTTATTCTGTACCTACCGTCCATAGCTACATTTGGTATACGACATAAGGGATTCATTTAACCCACAGCTATTATAAACAACCCAACGTTTAAACATTAGCCTGAAGCTTAATTACCGCTAAAAATGAAATATTCGTCTTTAAACTACAATAATGTTGATGAAATAAACGGAAAGGTGGATTCTATTACGTGGCTCTGGTAAACGGTGGAGTTACAGACGGAACTAATTTGCAAAGTTTTGACAGGATTACCGACGATTCGAACGGTTATGTGAAAGGTTCGTTTTTCCTTTAAATTTAAATTCGGATTATTGTCGCAAACCATCGCATTTCGACAGACTTTGTAGCACACATCATTAGCCCCGCGATAGGATTACATGAGTTTTGAGGATTTGAAGTCAACGAAATTTTTGTTAATAATAGTGATAATAATAAATACGACCCAAAAAACAAGAGAGCACGCCTTAGAAAAATCTTCGTTGACGTATTGAATGAGCAATGGCATCTAAATATATGTGAGTATTTTTGAGTAAATCAAATATGAGTGATTTTCGTTTTACCTGCAGATGAAACTAACAAGGAAATGGTGCCGGAAATGAAGAACGAACATTTGGAGTTTCATAGATTTGGTAAGATTTAAAATTTATTAACATTTTTAACATTTTTATTTCTATTTCAGAAAGTTTATTTTGACTAATTTTATTATATCTCCGGGTCACTCCGAGATTTTAAAGTCTTAATCATAAGATTATCACTAATTAATTTTAACTCCGCACTCGAGTATTAACGGATCTGTATAAATGGTTCTGTTGAAATCATTCAAGTAGATTAGCGGCAGAAAAGTGAGTTTGATAATTAAATCAATTTAAGCCCAGTTACGAAATCCGTTTCAAATTTCACCTGACAGATGTAAATGAAGGAGTATACCTATTTAATAAGTAGTACTTAATCGTTAGACGTGAATAAATATAATAATCCTTTTTGACTAAGTAGTGAATTTGAGCATAATATAACTATTTATCTTTCAATCCGTATTTGTACAAAAATCAAAAAAAAATCAAATTTCGGAAGATTTTATTCATTACAAGGTATATAAATACACTTAAGGAACGTCATAACATATATTATCGAGCAGTGAAATTATTTATATATTTATCGGCTTTCAATCCATTGTGGCTACTCCACTCGGGCTTTTCCCTTGTAGTTCCGAAAGAAGATCCGTGTCGAACAGTGAAATTATGAAAGGGCCGGTGATGACTTTGATGGTGATAATGATGAAGATAGCGATGATGACGATAGTTACCATGCTGGTAGTAGTGATGATGTAGGTGGTCCCGATAGTGATGGTGAAGCTGGGGCTGGTGATGATGTTATTGGTGGTGGTGACGATGGTATTGATGGTATGATGATGTTGATGAGGACAACTTTATTTGTACTTTCATGTTTGGTTTCGAAACATAATTGTTGTTTGAGTTGATTTTTTCGACATGGCAGATCTCATCTGCATGTTGGATTTCACGTGGATCTCATTTGCATTTAATATGGACTCTGACCAAAGGCTTGTCCTCAACAGATAAACATATAAGTATTATGCATAATTTACGGATGGGCGTACGTGTTGTAAAAATATATTATTATTATTTAGATTAACCCTCTCATTCTGAAAGTAGGCCCGTGTTTAGCAGTCGACTGATAAATGAGTTGAGGAAAAAAGTTACATTAAATACTGCTGTTTAAGTATATCTTAAATAAATAGTTGTAAACAACCGAAGCGTAATTTACAAGCATGTCTATTTTCTAATTATCTTCTACAGATGCTGTTAAAGAAAATGGCGAGCTGGTCTCAAGACTAGAGCAGCATGCGTCAGCGGATTCAGTACCAGGGGAGAAGCCGCGCGTGCACGCTCAGACACAACTGGACGTGCCATCTGAGGGGGTGCATCGCGTGTTAGTGCAGGACGGCACCCACCTCAGTGTCCTGGACACCACCGCGACCCCTACACCCGCTGTTGAAGAGCAGACTACTAAGGTATGTCTTTAAATGTAGGAAATATCTCCACGCAATTGAACGTGTTTCCGATGACGTGCATTGCATTTACTTGTCTGAATGTTGACCTTTAGCCAAAAAGAGCTCACAAAGTATTTTTGGTAGGTATTCCATGGCGCAGCTCGCCTCGTCCAGCCGGGGTCGGCCACCACCAACTCGCATGGTAACGGCCACACGGCGGAGCGACGCGCCTTCAACGCTGACATCACCAAGGAGACCAAGAATAATGTGAGTACAAGCCGAGGGTCACCAAAAATCATCTATCTCGACTAATTAGGTCAGATACTGCAGGAAAATGTGGAGGTCAAACATTTATACAACCAGCGTTGTGTGAAGTGAGTGGTGATTGGAGTTGAAGTATGTCACATCTGTAACGATAAAGCACTCGTATTTAGCACTCGATACTAACTTTTTATCCCGTGAGGTACCTGGCGTGATGACGTAATAATAATAAAATGTTGATATTAGGTTATTAAAGAAATTTAGGTAAAATAGAATAATTGTGTTATATTTAAATGTCTAACATCAATGGTCATTTGAGCTAAACCGATTGGCGATAGAAAAATATTCCAATGGTACACTTGAAGAAAAGCATTTTTTACCGACAGCGATCAATTGTTACATCAAACCTTTATGTATCAATGACTGTGCTAATGAACGGTAGAAATGACTGCATGCAATTACTTTACTATTCAATCACTCAAGGCAAACACTCAGATTACAGGTCTTCATATATTTTCCTCTAAGCATAAAGTTGGCGTCCGTAACCAGAGCGAGTGGCGTCGTTAAGCCTTTACGAGCGCGGTCCGTGCGGCGGTAAAATTTAACAAGACTAGTAGATTCTTCGGAACTGTCATTACTGTACACATACGGCGAATCATAAACGTAACATGTTACTTTAAATTAAAAAACTTAAATCATGTTGCTCATAATTTTCCTAATATGTTTATAAAACGATCCAATATTAATAGTAACGATATCTTACCGCGACTCGAGTGGTCTACTGATCGATTACTGCAACTCGTTAGATTCCTTTCCGATGTCAATATTAATTCGCTCACTAGCGCCGCCAAGTGATGACTAGTGGCAATAGACCTTATTAATTAATCATCATATTATTTATAATAATACGTACGGTCGAGTGATCGAGAAGTCCTGGGTTCACTTCCCGGATTGTATCCTATTGAGTTATCCTAACTTGAAATTCTTAGTAGTGGCTCAAAGCGTACATTTGTGCCTGGTGTACAAGTTCATCCTCTTTTCCATAGTGAGACGTAAACGCAATTTATTTTTTATATTAATGTGTTGGGACATTTATTAAATCGCAGTCATGTTTAAGAAAATATTTTTAAATCGCTCGTACTACAATTACTCAAGTGAAACACGATAAAAACAATGAATCGAAATATTCAATTAACAAAGATAACATCAAACAAAAGGACACAGCAAAATGATTATTAACAAAACATCAAAAATTGTATGTAGGTACAATAAAGACTAGCAATCATTGCTTTTTGAAAGCACACAATAGAACATGGCGTTTGGTTCGGATGTTATTTGAATTGAATTTATATGAAGGCTTTGTTGTTATTTGAATACCGGCCGCTCGTAAGGACAAAGGCCTGGCTGATTGGATTGGAGTTTATTTTACCACATATATCGTGGAGATTACATCCGTTCTATGAAAACAGTAATAATATTTGCGTTGTATTATTTGTGATCTGCTGCTCTACAGGGACATGTAGTACATGCTTTGTCCAATTTATAATTATGCCAGGTTCCTTGCGGGGTAGGCAGAGCGCGACGAGTATCAATATCTCTATCCTTACAGATTTGATGTGCTCCTTCTAAAATATCTTACTTCCTACATGCGTGCCGGTTTTAGACTTTAACATTCCGTTAGCCAGTATCGGTCCCACTTTTCAAATTAGGTGACGTTTTATCCAATTTTTGTTTGACTGGATGGATGACTATTCTTGCATACTTTAACCAAATTTTGGTTGAACAGATGGACCACTACTCGTCGTACACCGGCGTGCAGTACTCTCCGCTGGACATGGCCGAGTACGTGTTCTGGACGGGAGACGAGCGAGGCGTCACCACGGCTATCGAGGACTTCCTCCAAGAGGGCATGGTATGGACATATTTAATAAGCTTTTAATAAAATTTAATAGGCTTTTAAATGATATGCGTGTGTAACATAAAATGAGATTTTATTTTTAAATTTATTTATACATAATAGGATTTTTTAATTTGAATTTAATTTAAACAATATGGTACATTTTTCATCCTGAAATTAAGTTTAACATTATGACATTTTCCATTAAAAACTAAATTTACACATAATGAGATTTTCGCATTATAAATAATTCGGTTTAAGCATGATAAGATTTTTTATTATAAAATATGTTTTTAAATTGCGAGATTTTTTAATGCGAAAATATATTTCATTGAGAGCTTTTTTTCATGAATAAGATGTTTTCAACGTGAAATTAATTTGAATATTATAAAATTTTCAATCTTGCATGAAGTTTAATGGTTTAAGCATTAAATTAAACATCCATGTAAGTTCATTTATGTTCTAGTCAAATTCTTATTTTACTATAAAAACACCACGAACATTTCTCGCAATGTAATTTCAAGATTTATTTTTGAAAATTTACTTTTATAGTTAGTGAAAAATCGCAATAAACATGAAATTTACAATGTGATTTGCATCGCTTTGTACCTATTTATGTTTCATCTGCGAGGTGCTTGCTCCGCGCAACTAGTTTAGGTCTGGCAAGCTTTGAGAACGTAAATGAGTTTCAAACTATCATATGCATGAAGCATTCGGTTTAAAATGTTACTTCTTTTTAAATATTACGCGTGGCATGTAAATACGAGTACTCTTTAATGAAATATTTATCAACGATCGCGAAGGAATTAATCCTGTTTGTAAATAACGCGATTCACTTTTAAAGTAATGTGATCTGTGTCCTAAATTTATTTGACATTGATGATGAAATTTAAATTAATTTGTATCAGTACTATATGATATATATAATTTCAATATTTAGTCTCATTCCTGGTTATTTAAAAAAGACAAGGTTACCTAATTTATTTACAATTTTCGAGTTATGTTTGGTCGGTTTCAAATTGGTTAAATTATAAAAAACTCATAACCCAATTTTAACAAGTATAGTCTTAGATATGTTAAGTAGCATTTAAAACAACTCTATTAATGCATATGATAATGAGAGCTAAGTATGTAGTTCGCAATCTAATGAAAGAAACATGTTGAGTATTTTTTTAAAAAACATCCATAAACGACACATTAACTCTTACTTCGATGTTTTCATAATATTAAATATGACGCTTTTCAAAAGGGTCCTATATAGTCCTCCTCATCGCTTTCGATAACGGCGACCTAAAATATTGCTTTCTATGATATTAGTTTCTAGCGTGCGCCCTTATAAAGTTCTATAAAGGAAACTTAAATATACCATACATATTGTGTTCACGTGTCTCAACGTTAGAGGAAAAGTATTGTACTTGTACAGCCTTGACCATCTTCAAGAAGGGTTTCAAAAATAATTGGATCTTACACAAACCAATGAATACTTAAATCACTATTAGAGAAGAACAAGGGTTTGCAAAGTGATTTGAAGTTACACAAATCAATGAATAGATCAGTAGGTACTATAGAAATAACGTCTCGTGGCTCTCTCTAGATGACGAAAGAGGAAGCCATCAACTTCCTGCAGGAGATCAAATTCTACATAGACTACTTGCACGCGCAGTACTCACGAAACAGGAAGGTCGCTGAAGAGAATGCTCAGCAGGAGAAGATGAGGAACATGTTCATGGAACAGGGCGCGAAGGTAAGAGTTTATTTACCTTAAGTTGTCATTCTGTTGTAGACATATCTGTTCTGCCATCCACAAGATTAACTGATTGACAAATACATATTTTTCAGTGCATTTATTATTACTTACATCTTTTTATTATTTCGCTTTAAATTAATTATTGTTATTAAATAACATAATAACGATTAAGTATACCGAGTTTATTTCAAAAGCGTATATAAAAAAAAAACGTTGTAACAACTCTGTAAATATAAGCCGTGACCTTCAAATAAACGATAACAGATAACGCAAGCAGCTTACACCGTGACCCGGCTCCCACGTGGCCTTCGTGCCTTTATTAATTATTGGGATTTCGGCCGTTAGTTACGCGAGTTAGTTAATTAAAGGGAACGCTAA
Organism: Parelbella ahira ahira; assembly: GCA_018244795.1. Lineage (NCBI taxonomy): Eukaryota > Metazoa > Arthropoda > Insecta > Lepidoptera > Hesperiidae > Parelbella > Parelbella ahira. Next base: position 5,932 of record DWME01000169.1, on the reverse strand, counting down.
CTTGTTGCCATGTTAATTAATTTGTCGGAAAAATTAACAGAAGTCAGATTTGTATGTTAATTTTGGATTGTATTTCCGGATATGTATACCCGAATGTATACCCGATAAATAAGCTTATCATCATCAGTGTATTTACAGTCGGAGTTATGATCTGGGGATTGGAAATACGGTCATGTTTCTATTTCATTCTGGGCCTTTGTAGGGGTCGTAGTCACGTGCGCACTGTACACGTGGGGGATGTAACGGCTCTAAGGGATCGAAGTTATGTTGTGGATTTTATTTATATATTTATTATGTGTATATATATCAAGATATATATAACATGTAATACTCTATATACGTATGTAAACTGTTCTTTGTAACAACCTCAAATTTGTTTAGTACTATTTTATACTTAATAACAGTTTCTGTTTTACGGGAAAAGATTTGCAAAAGATCAGGCAACATTTAAAACTGGGAACTGCCGTCTATAAGTCTCTGCAACTAACTTCTAATAGGACTGCACGTTGAATCTCCTTTGTAATAGAGTTGAAGATAACTAGTTTCATTAACACTATATTAATTAATGTAACGTACATAATATGTAGTAATGAGAATTTGCTTTTCCCGGCAGAACTTGCGATACAGCTTTAGTACTGGTATAATATGCAATGGTCATTACTTGATATTTATAGTCGTATTGTCAATTAGATTTAACATTATTTTAAAATATCGAAACATCTAAAAAAGGTTTTAATTTTTAAAGTACATTTAGTATTTTTTAATTAATTTGCCTATTCATTAAATGTACAATGTAACTTTATGTGAAAAAATTAATTATAAAGAACATTATTGTTATGAAAGCAACATTAGGTTAATTTGGTATTTGTTCACGCCAAATATACATATATGTATATATATTTTTGATAACAATATGATAATGAGATTAATATATTAGAATATTAGTATAAGATAAAAAAAAGATAGACAATACAACTATAAAAGCACTTAAACATTCGATTGATAGACGAGTTTGTTTAGTTGTTCCAATTATGTAACATTTTCTGTCCTCACTAATCGAATAAAGTTTATCTCGTTAAGTTGGGTGTAAACTGGGGCGAACGGGCCGCGGCTCGCGCGCTGACCGGAAATAACGCCTCACGGAGGCACATGTCAATGGTTCCCACGCGAAGATAATATAACAATTTACACGGCAATTGAATATTTCATTCGTCATTAGCTTATCTATATAATTACGCTCCCTTCAGAGTAATGACTATTAATAGAATTTGTGACGTTTGATTGTAGAGTCATAAAAGGGGCAGGTATGTAAAATATGCTTCTAAGGTCCACTTGATTGACTATGAATGAGTAGAAGAAGCATATAAGCTCTATAAAGATCTGGACTGACCGGGTTTAATAATTCCATTAGTAAATATGCAGTAATAACACTGCTACGTCGCGGTTGGAGGGACTTTTAAACAGACGTACCAATATCACACAATAATATACGAACTATTCAAATAAAAGACCTTGGTAGTAACAATTGAACGATTCGATTTGTATGAAACTAAAAGCTATAGAAGAGAAAATTTCATTGTAGAGAATACTCGTAGAGCATCTACGCATTAGCCACGTATCGGCTACGACGTAGCGTTTATTGCTATCATTCTGTTTATTTCGCACTGCTGCATCAATACGCAACGTCCAATAGACCTATGTCTAACCTTACAACAGAAGGTGGTTTGGAATGTACTCAGAAACGCTGTTTCAATACAGTTCGATTGAGATATTGGCTACTGGCTTAAAGCGGAAATTGCTGTCTTGTCTCGACGTGGTAATTTATGAAATAGCCGTTGTCCAGTAAATCACGAGAGTTAAAGTGAAAGAAAATGTATGTACTCTTTGGTTAAAAGTAATCTTAGAAGTAAGCTTATTAATTTTTTGGTTTTGCTTAAATTTGCACGTCGCATATAATTTACAACTACGTTAGATAACATGTGTTCCTCGCGAGGTAATAATATGTTTGTATTATTGGCCATAAATAAAATCGAATATGTGTGTAAATGTTTCTCTAAATTTATGTATTCAAATATCATTGGATTTGGCGATGAAGGAAAACATCAAAACAAAATTTACCCACCTTGGAACTCCAAATAGTGTTTTATAATGCATGTAAAATTTGTCAACCGGCAGTTGATTTGCTTCGTAAGTTCCTTTACCCTTTTCGTTTTGAGAAGCATCCCGTGTGAATTAAAAATTTGGTTAAAGGGTTGACTATGATGATGTTCGCAAAATGTAGAATTCTTTTACAAAGAGAAATATTCAATAGAATTCATTCTCTATATTAGAATATGTAGTGAACAAACGAATGGAGTTTGGATTATAGCTAGATATTATGTAACCCGTATCGTTTGTGTACATGTACGTTTACGTTTTAAAAGCATAATTCTATATGAAAACGTGACTAAAAATGGCTCACGTGTAAATTAGTCGAACTGCGCACTTCTGGTCTGATCGGAATCGAAATAGCTACTCGCTTTTGTCCATACATACATACATAAATGTATAAGGCATTTATAGTCAGAGATCTTGAATATCGACAATTAAATAGACAATTAAATCTTCTAAGAACTGGTGTTAGCAATATTTAAATTGTTTATGTTATATTAATCTATGTTTTATGTATTGGATTATTATTACATTTCATTTATTCACAGGCGGTTCTTTTTCTTTTCCTTTTTTGACGTGCTTACTACTTATATAAAAGCAGGTTATAAAAGGCGCGTTATTAAAAGTCATCATAAATTTAAATTTCAATTAACGCTTAGTTCTGGATCGTCGGATCTCTATTATGGAGACGATGAAGATCATTTTTAATATTCATGCGCTACGTAAATTTAAGAGAACAGTTGCCTGGAAAAAAAAGATAAGACGAATAATACTAGAAACTTTATAACAACGTGAAAATCTTGATGAGTATTAAATTATTAACTTTAGTTTATTTAAAAAGAAAAGTAAAATGTATAATAAATTGATCTACCTCCCAAAGCGAACAGTATCTAATAAAAATGCTAATCGCAAGAAATGATATTGGAAAGGACATAACCAAGAAACACTTCAGAGTCATAGATTTATCAGATCAGACGAGTTCATTTCACCAGAAAATCGTTTGATGCCGTTTGTACGAATGTCGAGATCATTATGGACGAATCGTGAAACCCGTGAATGTCAGTAATGTGGGTTTTTGTGTGGGTTGACCCAATGGGGTCTTTATAGTTTTTTAAATGATTAGCAACGAATTTTCTAGACAACTACTAATGTCCATGTAATGGGCAGTTTGGTAGTTCACACTTCTCATTAGGCGAGTGTTCATTTGGAGAATTTGAAAAGAAAAAAGATAAGAAAAAGAAGAGAAGGGAATTTAGTAGTTGATCCGTTTACATCAACATAATTTTTAAGTCACCCACAACTCGAAACGTCATTATTCGTTCCCTGTTTTCGTTTCAAATGAAATCAGCATGAACTGTCACGGCAATATATGAAATTCATTAAAAGGACAGTGGCGCCATCTGTAGAAAATTGGTCGTACCAAGTCAAAAATTTTCGTGGACATACATTACAACTTTGCTAAAGATCATCACATGATCACATGCATAGTTTACGATTCTATAAAGGACATACATACAAACATTCATTTTTTTATATTAAGAATTTTTCGTCATTCGATATTTCCATTCTATTTGACGTTAAGGGCTTTTCTACTTACCGAACTCAATACTTCTACTTCGAAGTTGCTTACCATAGGTCCTTGTGCACAAAATTGTTTTAGATATTATGATTTGGCGCCTTTGTCTTCACAGAATTTTAAATTTGTCAAAATTTTGTGTATATCAAATAATAGACAATCGAGTAACATCATTATATGGATAGAAAATTTTATAAATTAAATCTACCTTCGTTTTTATTAGGAATGAGAAAATTCTTAAATTCTATTCGATTCGATTCGATTCTCAGAACAACGGTTAAACTTCGCTAAAATGTTCGGATTGAAATGAAAATATTATCTATTATCTTTGCAGGACTACCAATATCGTCCGCCGGCGTCACTTCAGTCCTTCCCTTTTGGCAACAGCCCAGATATTATCCGCTCCATCGCCAGTAAATCTTGGGAGATGAACAACAACCTGTCTCCTCTGTCTTCGCTTCCAGTCGCTAGCGATCTTCGCCCCGAACCGGTGAAGAGGACATACGACCCAATGCTTCAAACCAATATCATAAGTGAGTTAACCAACAACTGCCTTTTTTGTACTATGTATGTTCAAATGTGTATGAAATTAACTTTACGAATACAATTTAAGTGAATTTTGTACATTTGGAAAATAAGTCTTGTCTTATATTAAGATTCCAACTAGCGCTCAATAAATAATCCGACACGCAAAACGTGACAAACAAAAAGATGAACGCAAATATTAGCAAGGGTCTCTTTACTTCCACTTTATAAATACGTCCCAATCGAAATTGTAAACTTGTCATTACTTAGACCGGACTTGAATTATTGAGGTATATCGAGGATTCAATGAATTTACAGACACATCTGACTACGACCGCGATGGGCCGGTGATCACGGAGGAGGAGTACGAGGAGATGATGGACAAGCTGCGAGCGGCGGACACGCTCTACACAGAGTACACCCTGGAGGAAATTATTTATCAGCTCGCCAAGGTACGTCAACGTTTAACACTTCCATTCATCGTCATCAGCCTAGCTCAGTACTGCTGGACGTAGGCCTCCCCCAATGAGCGCCATCGCGCCCTAACCTTTGCGTGTCGTACCCAACTTTTGCCAGCCTTACACTTCTAATAATGTCGGTTAACTCAAAGCCCAGAAGTGTTTTCTCCTCTTTTGTGGCTGCGGGTATAACCATTGGTCCGCTCGCTGCGCCCGGAGCGGGAGGTAGACGGTCATGTGTCCGGTCGGCAGATGATGTTCTCGCAGTCGCTGTCGCGCGAGCCGGCGGCGGCGCGCGCCGCCACGCGCCGCTTCCTCGCCTTCCTCGAGCTGGAGGCGGAGCGCGGCCAGCTCTCGCGCACCATCGAGAGGAAGGTGCTCGGTCGGTACACACACCTCATCACGTCCAATAATACACACCTACCCATTCTGTCGGCCATTCCCCAGATCATTGGTTCAAGTAACACCAGCTCACTCGATTCCTTCTCGGGAGAACACACAAATTTGAGCTCATTAAACTAATATAAAGTAAGATTTGTTTGGAAAACATTATTGCCTTTTATTATGACTGCAAACGGCAAATCTCCACAATATTGCTTATTACAGAATCTGTAGCGAAGTCTGATGTTTATAAAATTTAAAATGAAGGATTGAAATATGCTTGTGGTATTCCAGACGTGATGATTGCGGCGCTGACGGACACTATTGGCGATCACCCCGAGCTGCTGCAGGCGCGAGAGGGCGGTGGCATTAACCCGGCTAACCAGTCAGTTCATTTCCATTTGCCGATTGATTTTGATTGTCTGGTTGGTTGAGTGCTTCCAAGTGGGACTGCCGATTTAGAGTTTCTGAATTCGATTCCAAGCTCCAGCAATGTATTATTATTTTTTTCTCATTTTTGCCCGGCAGTTAGCCATAGGCTTACGACCTATTTCCATTAGGAAATGTAACATAACTGGTAAATGGTGGAAACGAACTACATTTCTCTAACTTTGGGGAAACTTTTGCTGTAATCTGCAGGATATTGAACTATTTAAAGGCCACATAAAGTAGAGTTGGGGACAACCTTACCAGTTTCCTATAATGATCTTTATAGTGTTGAAGCACCTTCTCATTCTGAAAGGAGACTTGCATGCAAGAGCGTAAAGGCAAAAGCATATAGGATGACGAATGTACCGATTGTCCTCAGAGTGATGCGCCAGCTGCTGGGCGGCGGCGGGGC
>DWME01000168.1:0-41874 GCA_018244795.1 Parelbella ahira ahira | reverse complement strand
CCCAAAAGTTCAAACCTAGCATTACTTCTATTCAAGAGATTTCGTAGAAAAAAATCTTATAATTCTTAAATTGTTCATTTTAAATAATATCATAAAGGGAAACAATAACAAATTTTTCAAATGTTTAACAGAATTAATAAAATTTAATGAATGTTTGAAACTTATTGTTTCGAATCATTATGAGTAGATTACCGTGTGTCGGCATATTTTTGGAAATATCGAAAACTTCCGATTGTCACGCTTCCGATTGTCACGAAATATTAGACGGCGGTTTGGACATGTTATAACACAGACATTATAGGTATTACACTAAAGCTACAAGGAAGCTGCCTGAAATCATCAATTTAACGCTTTAGATGTAGGTACATAATATATGGTAAATTCTCAAAAATTACGAAAAATCTTCAATGATCATTAGACGGAGTAACTTACTAGGAATACCTCAAGGAAGCATGTTGGACCCGTTACTATTCCTCCTTCATGTAAATGATTTGCCTAGAATTACTAGACAAGTATGCGTTATGTTTGCAGATGATGCTACAATTCTTGTTACAAAAGATATATCAAGTAGCTATGATGTTGAACGAGAACTGCAAGACACACTGCAATCAGACGTATGTACTCTATAAATTTTGAGGTTTATTATATTCAAACAAAAACAGTAGGTATAATTTAGAAACTGTTTGACATAATTTTTTAAATAAAATAAAAATCGAAGAAGTTGAGAAAATTGATTTTCTAGAACTTATAATTGATCTTTATTTTGATTGGAAAACCATATACAGGACCAATAAAATATCCAATAGATATATCATTTTTTATCTATAATCTATATCATATGGGATATCATGGATTTAGAAATAACTATAGACACCTATTATGGCTACGTATTTCTACTGTATAGTTTAGGATTATTGTATATTATACAATCAGTGGACGCGCAATGAAACTAGATTTGACAAAAATAACTCTAACTCATTTATCACTTGTACCACAAGGCATTGCGTAAAATTTTCACACACAGTTAATATCTTCGTGGTCGCAGCTATTTACTTGCTGGGACCTCTGAATGCTGTAAAAGATGGTGTGAAGTATTTTTCCAAAAAATCTTGTTGTCGTGAAAATCCAAAATGAAATGACTGCCTCGTTAGTCGAACTGGTTGCAAGAGCGACTGCCGATCAAGAAGGTCCTGGGTTCAAATCCAGGGTCGGGTGCTATTGGATTTTTCTAATTTAGATTTTCTAGTAGTGACTCGGAGTCTGGAATCGTGCCCGGTGTATGACAATACACTCACCATCTATTCCATGGGACTTAAACGTAACTGGTAAAAGTGGGAGTGTACACTCCTCTGCCTACCCTTTCGGGGATTACAAGCGTGGTGTTACGTTTCTTCTTTATTATTATTAATTGAGTAGGTTCAATTTAATTTCATAGGTTATATAATAGCTTTACGAAAATACCTTTAAAGGCTCTTTCAATGCCTTTTTAAATCGAAACGAAAAAATGTAATTAACTAACTTAATCGGGTCCGAAAGAGACATCGACAAATCCCGGCCGAAAGAGACATGACTTTATGGTCGTAATAAAATTGGATTATGTATTTAAGAATCATAATTGCATGAAAGAAATTGCTTCAAAAGAAATAATTGCAGATTTATTAATCTGCTGCTTTATATATGTGCGGACATTATATGGTTCCGCTGACGTATATCCAATTATATCATACATTTCAAGACAAGAACAAATGACGAGGGTTTTTTATACAACCGATTAATCCAATATGATATGGTACATGACAGGTTAGTATTGCGCGTTAGTCCAGTGGTTAGAGAATGGGTTCACGGACCACGGGTTCGATTCCCACCCTGGACGAATACTTTTGTGATAAACACAAACGTTTATTTTGTGTCTGGATGTAATAAAGTATTTATATTAGTAGATATTTGAATGTGTATGTAGATTATCAGCCTTCTAATTACCATAACACAGCCTCTGCGTACTTTGGATCAGATGGCAGCGTGTGGCGATGTCTTAAGTAAAAAAATAATAATTGTTATATTACTGACTTCTTTTGGTATCATAAATGTTTTCAGATCGAAATGTTCATATGCTCCATATATTGAGCTATATGGAGTATATCAACGGCACCTACTGGAAGATAGACCTACTTCACTTTGACATTATTTGACGAGTATTCTATTGTTGGACCTACCCAAAAATAGTATGCTTCGATGGAAAAATATACAGAAATGCCTACAATACCTACGTATTGGTAATAAGAAAAATAATAATTTCATTACTAACAAAATCAATTCTTCAAGTACATTCGCGAACATCAATGATAATGCACACGATTATAATTTATTAGGAATATGCACACATGATATCTTCATTAATAATCAGACTGCACTTATGAAATAATAGTTTTGTAATAATTAATAGTTTGGTCAATCAGATAGTAAGGTCACGTAGGTCTCTTAATTTATAGACAAATAGCTCCTCTGTGGGCGGGTGTATACAAAATATGTAGGTACAGTCACATACATACGAGTATACTCCAGCTATCAAATGTCCGTTTAAGTTATGCATGTAAGCAAGTTTAATCCGTTATCGCCCCAGTCCATAAACTGAAATGCTTTTTATAACATATCTTCATTTTTCATTGATTCTGACTAAACAAACATTCTCTTTGATACTTTATTATTTTTCAATTGCTGATTTTTTTGTGATCTGCATAAAGCTTTACTTTTTTAGCAACTTGAATATCAACTGCAAGTCAACATTCAATAAGTAGATACATATGTGATAATTATGAGCGTTGAGTATATACAGCTCTGAGAACATTTTTATACGTAATAATTATATCTTGGGACATCTCCACCATCTGACCTCAAGTAAGCATCAAGAGAGCTCGTATTATAGTAAACAGAGAGCTAATAAACTACAGATATACGAATAAATTTATACTTTTACAGATATTTTTACACCACACAGAACAAATACTTGTGCTCATTATACAAATATTTGTTATAGGTGGCAATCGAACCCACTATCCCTAACGCAACGGTCAGGTCCAGAATCACAGCACCAATGGGCCAATCGGCCATACATGTAATGCTCAAAATCACAATACGGGAGTCAATCTTCTATTAAAACGATTAAGATTTAAAACCACATGAGATCTCTCACGTATATGCACACCCTCGGTCAAACGCCACCCCATCGACCTCCCAAGCATTCCATACCAACACAATTTGAACTGATAAACTTGAATAACTTCCTGTGACCCTCTGTCTAATGCTATAAAACCTTAATTACACCGATGGAACGAGCTAGTTACCATTATTTCTTATATTTTGCTTATTTCGTTTTCTATTATAGCTTATAATCTAACTCTTGCTAATGTATTACCTGCATTACAAACTCCATAAGTTAAGATTTTAGTATGCTAAAAGAAGAAAATATGAAGGGAGAATAAGTAACTAATTAAACTGTTCATTTACTTCAGTATTTAATTCAAACAAATCTGATTCCTTTCATTGAAAACAATCATCATTAACATATTTAGACCATTTGACATTATTATTATCGACCGCCTCGTTGGCAATAGGCTCACCACTTAATCAATGGGACGTAAACGTTACTGGCAAAATGTGGGAATGTATTATACTCCTCTGACTACCCATTCGAGGATCATAGGCGTGATATTACGCTGACATTATTATTGTATGAGACATATAAAAAATTAATTATTAATATTAGCCACGGCCTAACGTCTGAAATCTGACTCAAGATTTGAATTAGACGTAACAAAATCTCAAAACTCAGTATTCATTAAATCCATATGTGCACATTTCCGCATGACGAGTGCGAGGACTATTTTAAATGTGTATTCAATGATATCGACTTTTTTATCTAGTGAACGAAATCACAACCTTCTGTTTAACAAGCTTGTATTCTGTGCGCGCCGGAAATGTCACAAGTAGGTAGCTACCTAGTACCTACCGCGTAAAATGTACTTATAGAGTTTAAATATCATAAGCCTTTGCCGACAATACACGCATATTGATTTATTTATAACTTATATTCTGTATTGAATCTGTATTAAAATATTTATCCTTTATTTCTTGATTCTATTGTTCATTCAACTTTTGATCATTTTTTTTAATTACTCGGCTTTTTCCTATGTTGCTAAAATTATTCTGTTATCATAAACCCCTATATTCCTGAAAAGGACAACTACTAAATCAAAACAAAATTGAAATGCTTGTTTCAAGTGATAATAGCAAAAATGTTTTTTAAAATACGTCTTCTGCGACCTTAACAGTCTGTGTAATAGATAAATAAGTCAATAAAATTTTTAGTTCGCATCTAATTCATTTAATATATGTCCATAGTTTTCTCGTACGTGGCGATACATTCGCCTAAAATGTATATTTAACTACACAATAAGGTATACTCAAGATAGTGATTAGTCTAACGAAAATAAAAATAAAAACGTCAACTTTATTTACATAGACAAATATATTCGGTATCAAATTTATGGCATTCGTAGGCAATGAAATAACGTCAACACGTGAATAATTAATTAATTTATTGTCGCGGTGTCGGCTTATGAGATGTGATCACGACGCAATATTAGCCTATTCAAATTCAAATACAATTTTGGATCTAATCACATTATACTCTGACTATGATTAAATGTTACATATAAATTTATTTATGTATATAAAAAACGAAAATTACTGGTTGATCGACGTACACAAAAAACCGCTGGCATGCATGCATACTTAAATAGTAATTGAGCATTAAAAAAGTAATTTTGGAAGTTCCACCCCTGGAAGGTTTAAATGGAAGTTGAAAGATTGTACGAAATTTCTTCGATTTAGAAATTATACAATAAAGTTTTATGTTCATGGTTAATAAAAAACATTAATATTGTCCTTGGTTTTTGGATATTGTAGTACTATTCGAGTAAAATAGGGGTTGAAAGTTAATATGAAATTTTCTGGTTTTAGAACTTAGATCACGTTTAATTTTAGATTAGGTTCTTAGTTATCAAAAATATATGATTTTCGGAATATATTTTAATATCGATTACTGTGCGAGCAAAACCACAGAAAAAAGCTTATCTACAAATAAATATATTCGTAATGATACTGTGAAGTGGAAGCTTGTTAGCACCTGACTTCACGTTCTGTCGCTTAGAAAACGCTGAACCAATCATTATTAATTTAACAATAATTATCTAAATATGACTTTATAATTAATAACTACTGAATTGTCACTATTTAATTTAATAAAAGTAACAATGATAATAATAATAGTAGAAAAGAAAGACTGGGTAATGTTAGTTTAGTTCCTTACTTCTTATTTAGTTTACTGTAATGGCCAACGTAGGCACGTATATACATATGTTACTGAGATTCATTAGTTTATATGCGTTTAGTCTCTCTCGATTCTTTTACTATCCCACTGCTGAAACACAGAAGGAAAGGGTTAAGGCCCTGGACCGCCACGCTGGCCAACTGCGGATTGGCAAACTTCACATGTCTTAAAGAACTTTTTCTTTGTAAATTATAGGGTGATGAATTGGATGATTGCAATTATTCCAAAACATACATATGTTTCTATCGAATACTTACAGTTATATTATAAATACATTATTCAACCTCGATTATGTACGGTTGCGCTACTGTTTTTCTAATTCACCGTTCTGTAAACTTCTAATTTGAATAATAATTGTCTATTCAGATATACCTTTGATACGTTCTTATATCCTCACTCCAATTAACCCACGGGGTAAGCAGAGAAAGCCAAATGTCAAATATCTGTAGCCTTACAGATGGAAGGCACTTTTTCGACATTCACCACTTTTTAAATACAATAAGACCGCCTTTTGTGAATTTACCATCTCATTAAATTTGTATTCTCTATTTCTCTAATTCTTTCGTGTGCTATAAATAATAATTGTATAGTAGCGTAAATAGCTAGGTGGAGTTACGATATACGCAAAGTGGCTGGCAGTAGTTGGACGCGACGAGCTGAAGATCGAGCGCAGTTGCGTGCTATTGGAGAGGCCTATGTCCAGCAGTGGATGAAAATAGCCTGGTAATGATGATGACTGTAGATATAATTAACTTGTACTGTAAATCTCTCTTTGGATAGTGTACCCGAAATCAATCTTCAAAGCTCACAAGCTTACTTGTTTCGTAAGTTATTGGCCATTGCAATAAATCTGTAACACGTTTTTCAGATAACATCTGGCTCGGTGGGTATTATAAATTATTGTTATATGTTATTCAATGTACAGGTAATATAAAATAATAAACGACCGGGTTTTGTTACGTATATAACTTATAGAGTTACCTTTCTCTATGCTCGAACGTAATAAAATTTAAAACGTCTTTAAAATGGCTACGTTTTAATAAAAAAGCGCGCGGCATTGTCGAGCGCACACATTATGTCCGGCCGCACACTTTAAACGGTGATATTTGACATCGATATGTGCTTTCGAAGGTAATAATAATGCAATTAACTATTAAAATACAGTTAAATCCAACGAGTTATGCGTAAACCGAGAGTGTGAGAATTGCCGAAGAGGCACGTCAGGTTTTTAAGGCTAGATATTTAGCCATCAGTGCTTCGGCCTGTCCTTTAAAATAACCCATTCATTGTTTAAATATAAGATCAATTATTTCAATATAAGATACGGATCTCTACTCATAATGAGAAAGGCTATAACCAATAAATGACACGTGGGCCAAGTTATGAATCATAGACTTCATATGCTTTAAAGTACCGTAATAATAATAATGATCGTCATCAGCCCGTTTCTGTCCACTGCTGGACATAGGTCGTTGCAATAGCGCGCCACTGAACTCTATGTTCTAGTTAGAAGTGTTCTGGATTAGACATCCTGACAAACGTAATGTAGAGCGCCCTCCAACTAGATAGAGCGACGATGTACGTAGAGCAATGAGATGCGAAGAGATGAAGATCGGCTATGGCTCAATGACGTGCTATTGAAGAGACCTTTAATAATATCATGCAGTTAAACCAACGAAGCACAAAAGAATTTATTGCATCTTCTAAGATACTCATTACTGATGGGAATGGCGTAGGGCGCGATAACGCAAAGCGGAATCACAATATACATTGGAATTAAAGCCGTCACAGACGGAGCTATAATACAAATTATAGCAAGGAATATTATGTTAAATTACAATAGATTTTGTATAGTAAAGCTCGAGTCACCACACACGTAACTATAATATGCATACATACATATTATATCTCTTTCTTACGTCGTCAAAATATGGCAATAGATATAGCAAGACATATTATTGTCCGGAAAATGACTACAAAGATATATTATTTTACAAGCATAGCTGTCGTCTGTGGAAGTTTGCTATAATATTATAGCACAATATATTAATGTACTACATTATAGTGCCGTCTACGACGACCTTTTATTATAATCATTCGTACAACCACGACCGTTTATTATTATTTGCATTATTTATTGTACGCTTTTTGATTGCGGCACGTTCGCCCCGAGGAGTTTTAGAATTCTGTAACATCCTACAATTGTTATCTGCTAAGAAGTCATTGCAAAATAATTAATAATTGTAGGTACTGAAAAAAACGCCTACACGAGAGGCTGTTCAAAAGGTTCGTACAGAAGGTATTAGAACAATGATAGTAAAAATAGTAGTATTATCTAGTATAAACAAGATTTTTTTTATTCATATATTTATTGCTGATATACATATGTAACTGTTACATTCCTTCCGAGGTTTTTATTGTGTAATTTGAAAATAATTTTATTACTACATGCGTCATTATATGGAAATATTAAATATTATAACATCTATGGGTAGAACTTAAATTGTGTTTTAAATTATTTGATAATTTTAAATATACTACATTAAAAATACTACATTTGTTAAATTTTTACCTAAATAGATAACAATATAGCGAGAATAATTTAGAAGATAGAACGCTGCGTATATTATAGCAGTAAGAACAATAGGTGGTTTTGTCGGTAAAAGAGCGATTTCTTCCAGACAACCTTTCGTAGGTCGCTTAAAGAAAAATGAACAGGGTATAAAAAATATATTTGGGTTATTAGAATTTATTAGATTTACCCGGTAGCGTTCCAAACGTATGTTTAATGTAACGCATTATTGAACATATGCGTACTTTAATAGCTGATGATTGTATATCCGGTAGTTCTGAGAAGGAATCATTGATATGTTAAGTGGTAACCGAAAAACTGTGATAAGGCAAGGGGCTCTTGGCGCTCCGCCAGTTTTACAATTCCTAAACAGATAGATGTTTATGCCGCGCGTCACGAGATCTCGCTATTTCCCTTACCTTTATCCTCTTAACGGAAAATATTAAAGAAAACCTCTTTAAAATCAAGGCAGCAAAGTTAAGGTCTATTCTAGTGGTTACTGGGAAAAGGTTACAATTAAGAATCTGATAACCAATATAGGGCAAGGCTTTACCTCTAATAATTATATGATGTACATAAAATGTTCGGTGTAATAATTACTATCGTCTTATGAAAAACTCCTCAACATTGATTGGAGATATTTGAAACCGAAACGTAATTTAACGAAAATAAAATACATTTAGTTGACATTATATGCCAATAATTATATGTTGAAATATATTATACGAGTAGAATTGAAAAAATCAGATCTCTATAAAAGGTCTTATCACTAATAGTGATTTTTGCCAAACAACTCGTGGGTGGAAGATACAAATAAGTAGATTGAAATGAGAGATAAACTAACATAACTCGTGTCCATAAAACTCGTAATACACATGCTTTCTAAAACGTTATAAGGCACTGTACGGGAAGCACAATTATTATGAATATAACTGTCTTCCATAAACAATTATAAAATAAATCCGTCTCCGTAGAGACTAATTTTGGACAAGTCTATCGACCATCCTTCCACTGTTGGACACAGATCTTATCTCACGAAGAGAAGATTAAACATCTATTTTTTATTAAAATAACGTATTTATTACATACGAGTAGATCATTGTGTATGCAGGTAGCAGTATACAAATTCAAATTGTTGTACATATTACGTAACGGATGAAACATAAAAAACGTGACATCACGCCTATAATCTACAAAGTGATCGGCAGAGGAATGTAATACACTCCCACGTTACCCACTTATGTTTTTACGTTCCAGTATGGAACAGGTGGTAAGCCTATTGCCATGCATTAGGCACAATTCCAGACTTCGAACCACTAATAGAAATTTTAAAATAGAAAAATCCAATAGTAGCTGTATAATACCCGACCCGGAGATCAAACTCAGGACCTCTCGATCCGTAGTCTCACTTGCAACCACTCGATCTTCGGCAGTCAAATATGAGACATAAAACTAACGTAATAAACAGACCAGTACGATTTTAATTGACCACAGTCATAACGAAGTGCTTACTCTTAAAAAATAATGATAAAGATTTCTTAGAAAACCAAAAATAGTTAGTAGAACGTCGATAAACACGTCGTTACAACTGATAAACACATTTTTTACAACCGTACAGTTTTTTCCTTAAAATTATTTAACCAGTTGCATACGAACATTGGCCTTTTGATCCATCGTATCATATCGACGGGTGCCTTAGTGTAGAATATTATTAGAAATATTCATAATGATGCAAGATTGCAATTCATCAATGAACGCCGACTTGTGTGCACTTACCCTAACAGTTAATGCATATTTACATCATGAATGAGTTCATCAACTCGATAAAGATGAAAATTAATAATGCGTCCCAACTTTTTAAGTTTGAAATTCGAACGCATAACTTACAAAATAATTTTTAAAAGTTAGCTTGTCAACTCGATTTATTACTTTGAATATAAAATAATATGTTTTCTTTGTTCGCGGTGTTTTATGCGAAAATAAAAAGAAGAATTAAACAATATTATTATTTTATATCATTCTTATGGCGTTAATTTAAAACCTCTCCCTAATGTCCAGTATTTTTTACAAAGTTGCTACTACTGTTCATTGCAAAGTTTAGTTTTTTTTAATTATATGATAGGCTAAAGTTTAGCCGCGATCTCGTCTGATGAAAAGCGCAGATGCATCCTTATATGGAGCACGCATGCTTAGAAGAGAGAACTTAATTTCGGATTTGTAGTACCTACTAGTATGAATAATAAAATAACCATACAAATTAAACAACTGAGGTGAAATTTGACACATGAGCATAGGGTTTCGTAAGACGATTAAAATGAACATTTACATACAAATATATGAAGTCACAGTTTATTCAAAGGATCACAAAATTTTGTTTTACGTTGCCCTCGTCACGCTTAACACGCTGTTAAATCAAGGCGCAAATTACTTGTCGGTCGTTTTAAAAATGATCTGCTGACCAACACTAAATAATAAATAACTTTATGTACATAATAATTTATACAATAACCAAGAGTAGAAACTAAGGACTATTTTAAAATAACTGCAAAATAGTGCCCGGTTGTGGTTGGATTCGAAGAGCTGAAGATCGAGCTCAGTGGCGTGCTATTGGAGAGTCGTTCTCTTGTCCAGGAGTGGACGGGATTTATTAACTGTTTACTAACATAAAAAAACATAACATAACGCCTGTAATCCCTGAAGAGATAGACAGAGTAGTGTAGTACAATGCCACGTTTCACTGGTTACATATTTACGTCGGAGTGGCACTTTTTTTTTAATAATACAGAAATATTTTCATCTGTACATACATATATTATACTCGGAATAAGTACATGCATATGTCCTTAGCTTAGTTAATATTCCTCCCACTATTGGCTCCCAAGGGTTTCTTCATAAAACGAAGGTCTCAGCCAATGTCGCGATGGAATAAACTTAATTACTCACTCGTACTCTAAGTCGATTGAATCGTTTTCTAGAAATTAACTGTTACGATAATTACTGATTTATCCCAATGTATTTGTTTAATTAATTTCTATATTATTTACACTTTTACAGTATGTTGTGTACCTACCTACTATGAAATAGAGAGCGCTTAAATGTTTTACGTCTTTATTTAATGCCTCAATATTGTACTAATATTGAGGTATAAACAACTATGTCTTTAATGGCTTAACATACATAGCACTAATATTGAGGCATTAAAAACGATAAATTCTAAATAACTTTACATACAAGATATCCAAGAGCAGAAGTTAAGAAGTATTTTTAAATAATGCCTATTTTATGGCAATAGGCTCACCCTCTATTATCGGACGTATAAAATCATAGGTGAATCGAATACAGGTATGGTATTATTAAAAAAAATATATTTACTAATAGTCGATGCTAAGATAGTACTGTTCTTCTGTCTAAGGGAATACTCGTTGTTCCTAGAATGCCTTAGAAATGAATTTTTACGTTCTATTGGAAACTGTGTTCTTGGCGGTATCAGAACAGTGCAGAAAATCAATCTCATTGGTGGTAATTGAAATAAATTGCATTCTTGTCTCCTTGGAAAATACTAATCTGTATTTGTTGTCTCTTAGGTCATTAAACGGGTAAACTTATAGATATACTGCTAATGAAGTACAACTTTTTTTGTTTAAATTTGAATTTCATAATGATGACCGCCGACTTATTGGAATAATTGCGAGCGTGTCTACTAATTGAAAGGGCCTGGGGTCTATCGATCGTAACACTGGGTTTTTCTAACTTGAAATATCGATAAATAAATACCTCGGAGTGTAGAATGCTGCCAGGTGTATTCCAATAGGCTCACAATCTATTCTATATATAATAGAACGTATAACGTAATTTTTGAAACGTGGCAGTGTAGTACACTCCACTGCCTACGTCTTTGGGTATTAGAGGCGTGATTACGGTTATGGTACGTTTAATAATAAAAATTACACGCTCACAAAAATGTAAGCAAAATAGATAGTACAAAAAGAATGTTTTATTAATTGATATATTCCCGTCCTTAGTACATAATGAAGCAATAAGGTATTTCCTTTAAGTTTATTAAGTCGACATAATTATTACACGGAGAAGTAATAAAATGCAGAATCACTGGTCGTTAAAAGTAAGGTTATTTATATTTATTAATAGTGGCTGATGGGGGCCCTGGAAGCCGCCGAAACCGACATGGACATATAAAAAGAGTTATGAATGTGAAATAAGCATGTCAGATCTGAAAGAATTGGGATATTTAGTTGTGGTCGTTGTCATTCTACTTCTTAGAAGACCTAGTGTGACGATGTAATTATAATAATTATGATGATAAACACAGATATTGTGTACAAGGTTCTTCATTTTGAAAAAAAAGTAATATTTTCCTTGGTTCGAACAAGTTTGTAGAACATTCGAGAACTTCCCATAATAATAATAATTGCGTCCCTAATAATGAATGTTTAAATTTAAATATGATAATAATAATTATGCGAAGAATTAAAACGTAGTGCAGGCAGGTAGTGAAATAAATATTGTATTTATATTGATCCCCCTGTCCCCTCCAATCGCGTCTCCTCTGTGGGCCATGCTACGCGTCCCCTCGTGGTTGTGTCCGGTGTGCCTACGTCATTACGTTATCAGTTGATTTAGTTTTTTCGATAACACCCACACGCCAGTGAATCGTAAATACCTTTTTCGTATCAGTGTTTACCTATTTTCTGCTCCAATTGCTTAATTGCGGAATGTATTTCCGGCAACTAATTGAATAAACATGTATTTAAATCGATAATAATTAAATAGTTATAAACAATATGTAAGTATTTTGGCGGTTTCTGTCACTGAGCTTACGGTGTGAATATATGAATATTGTGTAGGTACCCAAATTATGTCGATATTTTTTTGTGATATGCCTATAATTTACATATTGCTCTTATTCGGGTTATAACAGAAATCTATATATGCAGGATTACGACTGATATTGCCATGTGGTGTAACCGATTCGTTTTTTGTCAATAAATTTGAAGTATACGTGGATAAAATATCGGAAATCCGATCCCTAACACCCTGTACATATTTAACTTTAAAACTGTCCAGTACAAAAAAATATTATATTCAGGCTCACTGGCCGTACGAGTATCTAAAATAAGTCATCAGGATGATATAAAAATAATCTGCCTATGTATGTATAGAAACTGCCTGCACTATGTATAGAAATAATGACACCCCAAAAATATCTCTGTCTCGCCTTCCTGTGACACGTAATTGGAACTATTACGGCCGACGCCGCCATCCAGCAATAATACACCAGTGCACGAGCACTAACCCCACAGACCCCACAGTACCAATTATTAAGCTAATAGGTTCAATGTATTCAACTCATAGCAGAAAAAACACTGGAACTCGTTCTGTGACATCTGCAACAGAAGAGATAAATGCTTCAATAGACAGTTTCAGGAATGTAAATCTCGCCTTGACATACATTGTGTAGATCGCCCTCCTGCTAGGTAGAGTGACGTTGTACGCAAAGTGGCTGATAGCGGTTGGATACGAAGAGCTGAAGTAGTTATTACTGCTTTTTTATTATAATATGATATTATAGGTAAGCATTTGGTCGCGATCCCGCTTGCGGATAAGCGCTCATGTATCCTAAGATGCAGAATGCATGTCTAGAACAAGCATAGTCACCGTTTCTTGAAAGAGTCCCAACTTAGGTATGTGTCAGGCAAGCCAGAGGCTGGTAAAGTGTTCCACTCGTTGGCCGCCTGGATAAAAAAGTCTGTTTCATTGTAAAGAAATTATTTTATTAAAATAAATTGAATAATTTATGCGTTTGAAGATCAGTTGCAACAAACGAGAGGCAAATTATTATTAAGTAAGACAATTGTAAACAAAATTTAAGTGTCTCTGATTAATTGGTGAACGCAGTCCTTAAAGTGCAGGCATACCTGACCCCAAGATCTTAGTTGTTTCGAAGCACATACGTATTTAGCAAATCATAACTGTTAATTCATTCCGCGAGATCACATATAATTTTCAGATAATACCAATTTTATCGTGCCCTATCACGCTCACTTTGTTTAAACTCATGTTTTCATCTACAAGGTTTTATCTTGTAAGTTTTAATTATAAAATCACATCTGACCATATTATAGTCAGAAGTCTCCGAAATCGCCGTGCAAGCATGAGGTGAGTGACATAATCTTATAATAAAAGAAGTATATTTATAATAATAAAAATAATAATTTATTATATTTTCATTCTCTTTCAGACTCAATCTGCGTCAGGATGTGCACATACATAATACGTGTATCTTTAGAAAATCATTACGTTTAATTGTGACGTGCTTGTTTCTTTCAAATATCATACTTACATGTGAAAGACAATAATTAATTAATTATTAATGTACCTACGTCACGTACTTAATATAAATTATTTTAACTGTCAATTTTTGCTAACTCTATCAATAAGAACCGGAATTTGGAATTTCCACACATGTACATATATGCACATATGTGCACATATATACGGTTAGCATACTCTCGACATTATATCATATATCAAAACATTCCATTGTGATTACTAAAGTTACGTAAAGCCAAGTAATCTGATATCCAATGCCGCCATAATTGAATATTTGAAATGGCGTACCTTTTACTGTTCACATTACAAGAAATGTAAGCAAGGCAGTAAAATATGAGACAATAATATATATTATGTGCACATATGTTGCCTAAGTTTTATCTTCATATTGTAAAAAGCACGGCAGCTCTGTAAGGATAGAGTAATTTGGCAGTCCGTGCCCTCTGCCTATCATCGTGAGGCGCTGAGCGTACACATATGCATGTATGTACATAATATGTTCATAATATGTTCATATTATCGCTCATTATTCATCCTTAGTAAACTTCAATTTCGTATTATTTTAAATATAGTTAAACACTGAATTTGATGTACCTACAATAAAAACAAGATTATTTTATGTATCGTATTGTGTAGTACAATCGTGTCGATTTCTATCAATGGACGTTATGTCTCGTATCTTGCGGTTTTACAGCAAAAAGAAAAGGAACGCAGCCTCTGTAAATCATTACATGAAATAAGCGTTTATCGCTCGATCAATTAATAAAACGGTCGAGGTGGTCTCACCGGGCGCCGTAAACAATCGGACGACAGATCGGCACTCCGAAATTAATGGGTTCCGTTGGCTGGAATACACTCCCAGTCATATTTATTTGCATTGAACGGAGAAGAGCTGTGGGTGAGATGGGCGGGCGGCGCGCTCCCAGATAGCGGGGTCACGTTCCCGAGATAAAACGCCAGATAACAGCTACGTCTTCACTACTCGATTGTTTTTGTGTCCGATCTCAAGACGCATTATTTGGATTTTTTACGCCCTATGCCGCAGGTTGAACGGCTGGTACGATTATCATTCGTTCGTTTCAATTATGACATACGTCATGGAAGAAGCACTAAAAGCCATGTTTTTGCAACTGTCATTCTTGTTTCAACGGATGTTTCAAAAATAAAATGGATTACCTAATGTAACAAACACTATTGCCATATTTAAAATAAAATAATTAGATATTGATAATTTCTACTTTGTAACAAATGATATATTAAGATAAAATAGGAATATTACACATGATTAAGCGCAAATGAATGACTTATCGCTTCAAATAGTACCTCCAGACTTATATTGAAAGCATGAGATGCTATCTAAACAAACTTTTGCCGTTGTGTGCAAGCGCACAAACTAACACGAACCAAAGGTTGTCACAGACGAAACTACAATATATATTAATCTAATACGGAATAATATACATACATATGTATATTACAGCTATCTAGCAGTTGCGTAGCTATGCTGTAATATAATTTTTGCGATCATTACCTGCGCAGTGTCTTACTATACCGAAAGTTGTCTTGCTAAATTAGTTCCCATATTTTCACGACGTAAAAAGAGATATATTACACCCGTATATCGTATACTATAGTATATTATGTGTGCGGTCATTCAATCGTCACTATTTTATTCATTTAAATGTAACTTGAATTAAAACGGAATTCAAACAATTACATCGTTTATAGAAAATATGTTGTAATATATCGTAATGTGCCTCGCTATAATATACACCTCGGTCTGCGACGACCCTAATGCTGTTAGCTTAGTGATTACACGGTAATAAGTAATACATTGATTCCTAATTGAAAATTACTTTGAATAAGCGTTTACATATATTATGATAAGTTCTACGGACGTTACATTTATTATGTTGACATTTTACTTAGTTTATAACGTTTGAGTTAACGTTTTCTTGTCACTTTACTTATGGACTATCATCTGAACTTAATGTTCTAAAGGCGTAACTTGCTTGGTCAAAATATCAAGTAATAAAGGTTTTTAACAAAATAGTCGCATATGTATATTTGACACATTGTTGTTAGCCTACCCAGTAAGGGTTCTGGATTGATACAATAATTATTATTATACGCGGTGTGGTGAACTAATATATTAAACATTTTTATATTCACTCGGCACAATCAAATAGTTTATAATTAAATTTATTGAAAAAACTTAAAAAAAACCAAAGCTAAATTCAGAGCATAATGGTGCTCATTATAAGAGCTTTATAGCCAGCAGTGGACAGAGACAGGCCGGTAAGAATGGTAAACCAAATTTTCTTACATTAACACAGATTTTAAAATATGTATAATCCACTTCGGACCACGGATTTTTAGTAAGGGATAGAGATTTCCAAATATAATGTGTGTAACGATGATTAATCATTCATTATTTATTTTCGAAAATGAATAATTGTATAAGTATTTGAGTTATGTGCCCATGATGATTTGTTTTGTAATTATCATCAACATCGTAGGTCTTTGTATGGCCTCTGCTGGACTTAGTTTGTCTTTGTATGGCCTCTGCTGGACTTAATTTGCACCACTCCTTCAGGTGCTAGGCTTTCCGAATCCAATAGCTTCCCGCTAGAGCATTTGTTAATACAATAGGGTATTTCTAATTCCCGTGGTGTCAGTCACATGCATTACTATTTCGGACGCGGCGCAGGAACAGCTGTTCGCGCCGTGTTCCGGTGGTGTCGAAGGGAAGAGCTATTGTAATTGCCACATTAAAGTTATTTATCTGTAAGTACCGTTCGAAGGATAATGAGATTATTTGTAGATAGCCAATTAGTAGGTACGTCTTATTGCCTTTCTCTTTCCATACTTTGTATAAGACAACATTGGAGATGTTTAAATAACAATATACCTATTATGATTATGTATCTTTTTTATTTATAGCTAGGTAAGTAACATGGTTGAATTGTTGGTAAAATAAGTAAGGAAAATTCGGGTATGTTAAGGACAGTTTAAAAAATATATAAGTACTTACAATTAGTATAAAATATAGGTAATAATAACTGACAAGGTTCTATAATTGTTGTCTCTTGAAATAATATTTCAAGACAGTTTTATCGCTTTACGAGTGCCTTTAATAAATAAGTAAATAAGTAAATGGTATATAACAGTAATATAAAAAACTTCGTAATCGTCATAATTATTTTAAAAAATGTTTTTGTAATCGTATCTACTAATCGTAATAATTACTCATAATATAATAATTCATAATAAATTAAGCAAATACAACTTTTTATTACAATAAGAATACAAATTACAAAAAATGTAGGTGTAACATTTCGCTAACGGAAATACAAATATAATAAATTATGTTGTCGTATAAAATAAATGAATGATCGAACTTTCTTTTTTTCGACTGACAAAGTTATCAATACACGTTGGTTGTAACTTGTAACCAAATCTTTTTCTTGTCGTAACACGATAATCTTTTATTAATATGTCGAGTTAAAAGTTAAACCAGCCAGAAATGAAAACCAGATTTAAACCGGACCAACACTTGTTTGACGAAAGGAACAATTAACGAATTTTTGTAACGACCGACCCGTTTGTTTAGTGGTTAGTGAACCCGACCATTGAGCGGCAGTCGTGGGTTTGATTCCCACCCGGGACAAATAATGAGATGTGATAAGAAAATAATGTTTCAATTTTATTATTTATTCAAATACTATTTATCAATAAATAACCACAAATTACGTATATGAAGAGATCCGTAAAGAAGCGTGTCAGGTATGTAAGGATAGAGATATTGTACAGTCAGTGCTCTCTGTCTACCTCAAGAGGAAGTTTGTTAGTACAATAACAAAAATAACAAGTTACCTTTGTGTCGTCATAAACTCTCTTGTCACCTAAGGGCACTAGTTCGTGAGTTGGACAAATCTATGTTCAACGATCAACAGAACAGTTTTCAATCAGTCCCATTGTATTGGGAACGTCGTGTGCATTTGCTCCCAATAATTGATAGGTGTACATGAAGAGATAGACGGCAGTCGTTTCCACGGCGTCCGGTTGCGATATCTCCGGGCGTGTCGTAAATTACACCATGTATCAACTATATTTATATGGAACTACATTGATCAAATACTATTCGCTAATAAATTATAAAGTACGAGAGATGAGTACGAAAGTTGTTTAATGATTACCATACATTTCATATATAACATATTGGAATTCGTTTCATCAACGAGTAAAATCTTCAGTGCGTATGACTAATAAATGGTTCCTAGTAATTTACGGCGCGGTCTCACCGTTAGCGTCGATGTCTCGGGGAATGTAATGATTTATGTCATTTGTTTATCTGTTTAACATAACATCACGCTTGTATTTCTGCAAAGGGGTAGGCAGAGGAGTGTAGTACGTTTCCACGATTCATCATTTATATTCCAAGTCCTACCATGGAATAGGTAGTTAGCCTACTGAATTTCATATTTATAATATATTATTTTCGCCTTATATCGCCTACGGATATAATGTTATGTTAAAAATGTATGATAATTCAGAAATTATGGAACTAAAAGTGTACCTCAGGATTTATTACATGAAAAATGAAAACAAAAAGGCTTATTAGAAAGCATACTTTTGTACAATATATCATTTATTTTACTCCGGCCTTCCTTTACGATTAAGCCAGAGGAAATCTTAGTTTTGACTTGCAATACCAAAGTAAAGGCTGGGAAAAGGTAGCCATCCATTGACTAATGTGCTAGCAACACTGGACTCCTCGCATTACATTATTCTTTGCAAAAAAAATCAATGTCGTAGCAAAACAACAGAAGCTGTAAGGGAAACTTACTTCATACTTCACACTGTTCCAGCAAAAACGATATTTAACCCGAATGGAGGCTCTAGATTGATAGCTGGCTCGTATTTGTAGACACCTAGAAGAGCGTGCTTAGGGCGAGCTGTAGAGTAAATTTAACCGCTAATTAGGTAAGCCGAAATGGAAGCGAATGCATTACTCTATCGCTTTGACCTCGCCTTTTGTTCTTTATGACGCTAAAATCTGCAATCTTTAACAATACAACACAATAACAAACAAAGAAATTAGAGTAATATTGTCAAAGGTACAATATTAATTTAAAAAATATAAACAAACCGTATTCAAGTTTAATTTCGTAGTGTTTTGTTGTACGAATATATTGCTTAACGGGATATATGATATTTGATGTCATAATATATGGTATTGACTTTAAGGTTCAAATAATATAAGGCTTGCTCTTTAACTCTTGTTATAACCGAGAATGTGTTTGTAGTAATTTCCTCACAAGAATGCCTTTCATATGATTAATTGTTAAATTATGCTTTATTTTCATATCCTGTGAAATACTGCATTTCATGCGAAAACCAGCTCTATTGATAAGATGTAAGATGTATATTTTGGATGGTAATTTAAAAGGCCGTGGGTAGTCACTTCAGCGCTGGAACATGTAGAATTTATACCGGCCATAGAAATTTAAATGCGAAAACATTTTATTTCAATAAATCAATAGCCTCAGCATTGTTAGCGCCTCACCGCTCCGGAGCGTATTATTGCTGGTACGGGCAAACCTGTTAAAGACTTGCTTTCCGTGAAATTATTCCCACATTACCAAACAATATGGCATGGATATTTGTTATTTATATATACTCACTTTAAATAACAGGTCAATTGCGATAAGATGTTTTATAAATTATTATTTATATAAAGTTACCGTTGGCAATTGTGTTCAATATCTAGCTTTTTGTGCCTGCATAAATATCTTACTATTTAATCATGTACATATTGTTGATGTATACGTACATATATAATCATGTACATATATCTTAACATACTCTACATTTCGGACACTCACATAATGTCTTGTGTACACAAGACAGTTTCTGAGAATTTTCTCTTCTTCTTATAGTGCATCTCCGATTAGCGAAGGTTGGCTGTCAAATCCGCAAACTCCTCTCGGTCTTGCGCTAGGTGAAATAGTTCGACTGCTTCGATATACATAATAATTAAGTATATAATATATATCAAAGCAGCTGAACTACTTCAAGCTGAACTTTTTATTTATTATATTCCTATTATACTCGTAAATGATTATATTTATATACCCAGCATAACCATTGCAACCCTCTAATCTTAATGTAAGTACATGTTTTTCAAATAGATGTTTGAGTTTGAAATAACTTGAAAACGAAGGCAGCTATTTTCTTCTAAAAAATCTACCTACACGCCTTTATCAACATCTACGATATCCATAGAACGGAGGGGCGAATTAACAGCCAGCCTTTTCTTTTTCAATATAAATCTTTGAAAGGCGCAAATAATAAATAACGTGGGAATTTATATCACGGCTCCCAATTAATGTCAGCATCCGTCGTATGGGGCTCCATAAAATGCACATGTCATTGCATTCTTCGGCCGTAAATAGAAAAGGCTTGGATTCCACGTTTTTCTCTCACTACACGGAGCGAGAAACGAGACGGGTTGTTCGCAATGAAAAAAGTTGCATTCGCTTCATATTCGGTTATAAATATCGACGAGATATAGTTCTGTGGTCATGAATAGTGATAGAACTGCTTGTCTAAGGGTTATTTATTAGTAATACTAGAGCTCGACTATTTCTGCCTTTAAATGGAATAAAAAATTGGAATATGTATTTTTCTACTGTTTCTGTTATTTGTATGTGCCCTATAAAGAATGGAACTAAAGTCCCTTAATTCCCTACGTCGGGTCCTATCCTATACTAGTTTTATTACTCTTATACGATATACTTACATATAAAGTTTTGGCTGCTAAAGTGCACATATTTTTCTTCTATCATATTGCTTTCCAAAAATGTTATCAATAGTTGTAGGATATTTTTATTACGTGAAAATGCTCATCAGATTCAATATTTCTTCAAGTGTACCTTATATAGTCTTCCCTAGCAAGAGGGTGTGCATAATATTTTCTTTTCTACGATATTGTTTCTAAGGGATGCTATTATTAGAAGTTGTAGAATTTTTTATCGCAAACAAGAAATCATTATAGTATCGATATACGTCAGGTCAGGACCCCAGATTCCTTACGGGGTGGACAGAGAGCACCAAATCCAAAATATCTCTATCATGACAGTCGTGCGGAGTTTCAAAAAATTTATTATCGTACTATATTAAATCAGAGGAACATACTCTCCCAAGGGAATCACCCGCTATCAATTTAACCGTGGCGCGTTGGCGGGAAAACGCTGACGTACGCTCTGTATCCGGCAACTGGAGAACAATTAGAATTCGTAAAGAAAAAAAACTTATAACGCGCCAAGTAAATATTCTACAATACACGAGCCATATGGATAACGGTAATAGGTACGGTGTTAATGTTCAAGTGATTTAGCTTTGTTGTCTACTTGTTAAAATGGCAAACACAAACATATGCGTTTTGTAAATTTTACTTCAGACGTCATAGCTGAAATTCGATGAATGTGAATTTTCTATCTAACATTTTATAGGTTTTCCATGTTTTGATGTTTCCTATTTCTTACGTCAGCACTAAAGGGGATAACGGGAATTAAATTTTATTGCTAACGTAGATAAAAGCTAAACAATTTTTCATGTTAAGAGTCGACATTTATTGATAAATTAGCAAAGAAATTAGCCAAAATATGCAAATATCAATAAGATGAGTTTCTTCCAAGATCGAATGATTAGCAAAAAATGGGTATCAGTGGATCGTTGTACACATCGGCATCGGTCGGTTTGTGAGGCGGGTGCTTTCCCGATGTTGTATCGCGCAAAAATAGCCAATATCGACGTTGGCGCTAAGTGCTAGACGACAGTCGGGTAAACAGAGCGGTCGGCTCAAGGGCGTCCGCGTGTGTGCCCGCACAGGCATCCCACGCCGCTGATACCACTGCTCACTATATAACATCAAGCCTGTATTTCTCCCAAAGGTAGGCAGAGGAACTTGGTACTTCCATGTTTTACCTGTTACCTACATTATCTATACGTCCTATATACGTAATACATAGATATATACGTATATAGAGATATACGTGAGCCTTTGGTCTTAAACGGGAAACAAATGTAAACTCGCAGATACTACCGAGATTTTCACGTTATAAAACTCAATACTGCTCTGTCCGACCCAGGGATCATACCCATTACTTCTTGACCAGCACTGTCGTCGTAACCACGGGATCAACTAGGCAGTCAGTCACTACTACTTATGATATGCAAAAAGCCAAGCCTTGACAGAGTGGTCGTCGCTCTCAATCAGTGTCATGATGAGTGGCCATTTTTATCACTCGCTACCATTCTTTGCGAAGTGTTGTCTTCCTGGAACCATCGTGTATGGGTAGAGTTGCATATAAAATCATATAAGGTTATTTAGAAACATTTACATATATCCTCTCATACCAACATATTGGCATTTATTGAACGACGACAGGTCGCTTCCGGCAGAGAATAATGCTCTGCAAAAATTTTTTCCTCCAAAATGTATAGTGATTTCCCCTTCTACGAGTTACCTTGATTCATATTTACTATATTGAGCACTAACGCTTGTACAAAATTTTCGTAAATTTTTTTTTTTCTTTTTTCTTTCAAGCCTTTTTTTGTCATTCCGCCAGTCCCAAACGACCACCGTCAATTAAGTTGTTAGTTATTTTTTAAGAAGAAATGATTTGCGTAGTATTTGGTCAATAATAGTCATATTATACAACAAAAATGACGAAATAATGTTTTATTTTATCTTTTTTTCTATCGAAGGTAATCCGATTTATAATTATGACAATTAGTTCTAAGTTGATAAGGGTTATTAGGCTAAGTTCGAAATTGCAAAAGGTAATGGTTTTTTGATGTTACATTTGTTTTCTTTTATAATGATCTTTTAGCGACTCTTTTAAAACTTTAAATCTTATTTTAATATATGAGTTGTATTTGACTTAAATTAAAACGTAATTAGATACAGACTAATGGCATTCAATTTATATGGGGCCAAATAAAATAGTTACATACTTTGTAATATCAAAATGGTACTTATTTTAAAGATTAAATATCACTTGCTGTAACAGTGAGAAGAAAAAACGTGAGAAAACCTACACACCTTTAAGTTCCCTAATATATTCTCTAAAACGTGTGAATGCTGCCAACTCGCACTTGATCAGCGCGACAAACTATAGTCTTAGCACTTCTCGTTGTTCAAGGAGACAAAAGTCTAACACTGAACGAGGGTTAATAATGACATCTTCTTAACGTATCATAAATAAAACGTATCATCACGTCTATAATCCCCGAAAGGGTAGGCAGAGCATTGTAGTACTCTCCCACGGTTCACCAGTTACGTTTACGTACTATGGAATAGGTGGTGAGCCTATTGCCATACACCGGGTACAGATCCAGACTCCGAGTTACTACTAGAAATTTTAAATTAGAACAATCCAATAGTACCCGACCCGGGATTTGAACTCAGAGCCTCCCGATCGGTAGTCGCGCTTGTAACCACTCAACCAACGAGGCAGACAGTCTTCTTAACGTTCATAAAAATATATTTCACTGTATTATTCCCTCGGTGTACCTAATCAAAATATTTTATGCTCCTATCTACGGTGTTGCCCGCAAAGATCCACATTTAATTTTTTTTATTTGAAAAGCTATAAATAAGAAGCGGTGAGTCAAGCCTCTTTTTGTGCAATGATTGCTGATCGATTGCGTCTGATGATTGATCGATGATGGTACATAGAGACGCGGTGTATTTTCGATCGTGAACCGGAATAGTTCGATTGCTTACGCACACTCGGGTTTAATTTGAAAAAACTAATTTAAGACATTCCTATTTTCTCCCATGAATGAAATTTTTCGTGTGACTCACATGAAGCTACTTATATAGAATAGTCACGTTATTTCGTGTAATTCTCGTAAATTAATAATAATAAACTTTATTCCCTGCTAGAAATATATACAGGCAAACAATTTTTTAGCACAAACAAAGGTAAAATTCACTAAATAAACACAATCAAAAAACCAAATAGCAAATAGAGATACCTCCCATCAACTAATAAAATAGTTATTAACATTTTTAGTTTTGCAAATCCATTCTTTGTATTTTCATATCGTCATTAAATCGTTAAGAATATCGCTCTTTCATATCTTCTCTTAAATTAAATTATGCTGGTGACATTGGATATTTTTTGGCATATCAAGTAGAATTTATTTGATATTCGGATAAATATCACGTTCTACCGATCAGTCATGTTATATTAAAATCTACTGAACTCAAGGTTGTCTCAAACGATCGCGTTTGAACATTAGATTTAAGAGATTTGTAATAATCTTACATAATGCTTAACCGATAACGTGAACTGCATGATTTATATGTTTTCAGGCGTACGAGTATACTGTACAAATTGTGATTATGTAACGAAGAGATTTCATACGATATTACTGAGATCGTATGTTAAGTCATTTTCATAGGTACTAGGACATAACGGAACCGGCGTACGTTTATGAAGAAGTGATCAGTGATGATTGTGGAATTATCTTACATCTGAAAGAATAAAGATATTTGAGATTCTCTTACTTTGCTTATCCCTTGGGTTATCTGGCGTGACGGTACAATAATGATAATATACAACAGTGCGATTCGCTTAGAGCAGTAACATTACTGTATTCAGTGCTATCGAAAATTAATTATTATCAAAACAATCTGCATCGCGATTTAGTGGGTGTGGAGGCGGTTGCACGTGTATGCTGGAGGCGACAAT
Source organism: Parelbella ahira ahira (assembly GCA_018244795.1). Taxonomy (NCBI): domain Eukaryota; kingdom Metazoa; phylum Arthropoda; class Insecta; order Lepidoptera; family Hesperiidae; genus Parelbella; species Parelbella ahira. The sequence goes on along the minus strand of DWME01000168.1, from coordinate 16,796 downwards.
ATCATTACTCAGGAACGGCAACGCCTCTACGACTAGTGTCCAATAGGACAGGTCTGAACAATAATAATTTCAATAATGTGGAATGACAGTTTTGCTCAAAAAGTTGTACGACTAATTGATAGTATCTATCAAAATGTTCGTGTTCTATTTAAAATTAGAATTTATTCTGTTCAAAGTACTCTGTTCAAAAACTTCGTGTACTATTCCAAATCAAAATGTGTTCCGTTCAAAATCATCGTGTATTTTCAAACCTTCCCTACATTTCCTAGTAATTGTATTCCTATACACAAGTCAGATATTAATTGCAACAGTCTATGGGCGACAACAGCTAACTAGGATGACTGCTTGGATATAGTCGTATATACAAACCTGGATATGTAATTCTTAAGGCTGCAAAAATGCCTCAAAGATACATAGGTAATAAATAAACTGTTAAAATCAACCTCTTTACCTAAGTGGCTAAAACTGTTTGCTCGCAATGCATTCCCTTGACTACTAAACTGTTGCCACTTAAAACGATTCCCAATAACAATTTAATTGCAATAAGTGCATTCTCGAGAGCTGTATACCTACCGTTGATATTAGTAAGAAACTAAAGCGTTGCACAACGTTGTATGAAACATCAAAGCTGATTGCAAACTCTAATTAAAGCCCATACGATTGTATGGGGAATGCGCTTATGTTTATTTATTGTGTGGAATCACCTTATATATTGTTATTAGTCATCCATTAATCATAAATCGGTACGTGAGAAATCAACAGGAACGTTATACAGCTTTATATCTATTTTTTGCTGAATGTTAAAGTTATTAGACTGTTCTGTTAATCCTTATCTATCCACGACAAATTTTTGGAAGATAAACACAAGTTTTTTATGTACCTTTATGCTAAATGTTTCTATGTAAATGTATATTTATAGGTGCACATATGTATATTTAGTTTACCAGCCGTCTTTGTACCACGACAAAGTCTCTGCATTTGAGATTGTACAGCTCTATTTGTGTAATATCCCAGAATTTATATTTATATTTATTTAAACTGTTGTTTCCTACCATCAGTGGAAGAGTCGCAGCAAAAATTCAGTCACAGTTATGCCCACCTAGTTACTGATACATATGACCTAAATGTGTCATTTCTTATTAAATGTGGGGTTGCCGAACGAAGTAAAACTAGATGTTAGAACTAAAATTTAGAATTCGAACGTATGGCAATACTCGTATATACCTAAGTTTTTAAGCTTATGAACAGGCCATGTCACAAATATATCATTATTATATCGTCAAGCCAGGCCCCTTACGGGATAAGTAGAGGCAGCGCAATTAATTGTTTGGAAAAATAAAAAGCATTACCCAAAAATATAAAAAAAAATATCTTTTGAAAATTTAACCCGTTGACTCTAAGTACGGTTGATACCCGAGCTAATTTATGTGGCCACCATAATCAGGCAGATATATGAAGTGTGGAATTAAAGCCCTCTCAAAACGTTTTCAATCATCGTTAGCCCGTAAAACTTTGTTTGCTCTTATCTATAACGGACAGGTTTGATAAATCGCATTCTTGCGGCGGCGTCTTCTCACACAGCATTGTACACTATTTTTTTAATAAGTCTTGCGCTCGGTGTATGGCAGTAGGCTCCGCTCTTATGGTTGTACGTGCCATGCAATACGATGGGAAGTACAACATAACTGGTAAAAATTAGTAGCAGTACTCTACCTTCACATTCGAGAAAATACAAGCGTGATATTATGTTTTATCCTATGGCACTAATAAGACACGAAAACAGTTATATGAAGGTCATTACTCGCGTAAAACGTTTAAAACATTTCATATCATAACCGAAATTGATCCAAGAGTTATACAACACTCAGTGGAGTTTTATTGATACATAAACTTGTATTAACCATTCCGTAAGCCACAATATACAATTGTATGTCGAATTGCATTACTATGAATTTATTACATATCAAAATGAAACATAAAATCGCGATGTTGCAGATCAAAGGCCTTTTTAACCTTCGCGGAAGATTTATTAAAAACAAACACTTGTCTTGTACAAAATTAGGGGTTTACGGGTTGATGGTATAATAAAAAGTGTTCGTTTTGACACCAATCTGGTGTTTATTATTTGGAACAAATGTGACCCGTCGGCTGTAACCCTACACCGCGCCGTATGTCGACCGACACCACTCGCCTTGTTTGATCTACTGAGAGCTTTTTAAACTTTTTATGTCATAGTTTAGTGCGCTTTAGGCGCCTTTATTGCTGAGTAAACATCTCAGGATTATCGCCCTCTGCGCACGCTCTCTTATACAACTTTTTCGTTTCCACACTGTCGAGCTTTCGCAGCTATTTCTGTAGCTTTAATAAGCATCACGTATGTATACTTCTTCAAATTTAAACTATAAAAACCACCAATAATATAATGCAAGCAGAACGTACGCCGCGCGTATTAATAGAAGCTTTTTAAATGTAATCAACCACGTCGAAAGATATATTGTGATAAGGTAAATAAAAAAATAAATTAAGGGTTTCTATTTTTCTGTGTATATTTAGCCTATAATGTGTATATCTTGATATGTTGTTGACGTTATAGAAAGACTTTTGTTTTGTTAAACAGCAGAGCTCGTGCGGTGGTGGGGCTGATGGTCAGACACTTTGGGATAGTAGACAGATAAACGTTGTACGAACTGGTCATTCTCATGCAACATGTAGCCGAAAGAATAAAAACGGTTTATTGACATCAAAATAAAACTGATTTTACACTATTAAACAGTATTATGTCCACGTAAAATTATATTATATTCTCAAAACAAGTTTTCACTTTCAAAATCGTATACACTTTATGGAATAATGGACGAACATCGTTCTAATTAAGCACAAGGTTAAGATCTCGAAACCCACTTCATTGTTTGTTGTCGACGGTAATAATTGATGGTAACTTGCTCTATCTCGCTTACAGCAGCCGACGTTAAGCGGTCGGATTTTTAAATAAACATTTTTAATGATCGGCCCGCGCCTGCGCTGCCAGGTGTACACAGACGGTGCGCTCTCCCCCCGCGCCCTCTATCTGCCTACTTCTTTTGTTCCTATTCATAGAATTCCCTTACACGACCTGGAACAATAATCAATCTGTTATTCTCAGGAAACGTACGATATATCTCTACCTTCGATTGAAACTGTCTAATTATAACTCATGACAATTATATTTTAACACTTATTCTATGCTGTGTTACCCGTTTATCGATTGACTCACAATATATACGCTGAAAGTAAGTAGTATAATTTTATTTATACTGTATCTTATACTGACATATACCTAATCAAACTACCTTAACTAATTAGATATAAAAAAATCCTTAATAACTTTAGTCTGTTGATAATCACGGTATTCACGGGGCTAAGACAACTGGGAATTGAAACATAAAAATGTTTGCTATCATTTATAGAATGGTGTAACTTTTAATATCCGCGAGGAAGCGCTTAAGCTATTCGAGATCGCTATTTCATTAGCGGTAATCAGCGATTTGCGCTCAGGAGCTGTCGTAGAGGCTGCAATAAAACTGTGACATTCACAATAACATGATTCGTTAGGATTTCTTCATACTCAGACATTTTATATTAAAGAAGACTTATGTTGTGACAATCAAAACGCTCATTAACTATGCATTTGCACATAAATTAAAGCTGTAAATATAAAATGTAAATAAAAAATAAAATCATAATATAATATTTATGTTAGACATATAATTAATGTTTATGGGTATTTCGTTTTTATTCATCATCTTCATTGTCGTCGTCAGTCTACTTGCCTACTACTACTTATTAAAATTAAATGCTTGTAACACTTTAAATATAATCTCAACCGTGTACTGTTATAATTAAGTACGAACTATTTATTACTATTTCACACGGCGTGACCGTTGTTTCGAATTTCGTTATTGTACAGGTATCATATAATATTTCAGATCAATTAGTTAACATTTCGACAGTCGCGTACACTCCCACGTTCTATCAGTTATGTGTACGTCTCCCCATGAAGTAAGTTCTGAGCTTTTTCTATAGCCTATTAAATATTAATAAGAACTATTACATGGAAAAGGGAATTTCTTTCATAAGTTTTCTACTAAAAGTAGTATATAAAGAAATTTATTTAAATGAACGCAAATTCTCGGTGAATCAAAAGTATATCGACATCTACGGTAAACATTTTAAATATAAATTCAAGGTTATCACTTAGGACTAAATACCTTGAATTCTATGGTAAATTTTAATGCGCTTTAAACTACATACTACGTACTTGAAATTTTCTCCGGAAATAGGGTCTTAGTGTAAGTTCTATTTAATATAGGTACATTAAAATATAAATGTATTCTATATTCCTTAAACGATAATAGCAATAGGTAGGTACTCTAATTACGTATGCATGAAAAACGTGCATTACATAGGATATTTTAAAAAAAATTGTATAGGGAATATATGGAAATTTATTAAAAAGGCCAATTAGATACACCTCAATTTTTGTCAAAAATAAACCTATTTTATTTTCAAGAATCATTTTTCATTTTAAATAATCATTAAAATTGCGAACATTTGAAAATTTCAGAGCGGTTATAGGTATATTTAAATAACCCATATACGTATGTTACATATGTATGATATATTGATCAGCTTCCAGCAAATAACAACACGCAATTAAAAGACCGGCCACGGCGTACAACAATATGTAAGAATTAAGGATTTTTGCTCCAAAACAATCCATTTTATTACTTGTTTACGCGTGGGTGTGAACAAAACACTCGTCTCAATTTACACTATATTTTATAATAGAACTTAAACATTTAGCCGGGGTTGCACGATGTAAATATACGCACGTTAGAATAGAAAACGCGTATTTAACATGTTACAGACGGAGCTATAATATATTTTATAGCAAGGCATATTTCGACATATTATGACAATATATTTTCTATAGGTACTAAAGCTCATATGTCAACAGAATATGTGAACAGAACATATGAACAGATATAGCAAGATATCTTCGGAACGTGTACATTATAGTATAGCTTACTATCTATGGCAGTTTGCTATAACATTTATAGTACAATATATTAATATACATTATAGCTCCGTCTGTGACTACCCTTAACAAATGTTACACGATGTAAATATATGATGTTCAGATAGAAACCGCGTGTATAGCACCCACAATATTGGCCATCAAAAAGTGTTGCCATAAACATTATGCTCTAACAAACATTATTATGACGAGACAACGTTTTTATGTTAAATCGTACATACGAGTATGTATTCTTGCACATTGCTTTTATATGTTGTAATTGTAAACTGTTATTATTATTTTGACATGCACGTTCCCTTACATGGCCGGTAAACAGCCAAAGAAAAACAAAAATAGTAATAACGCAAGTACAAAATTTATTAAAAATGGAAAAAAAACGCTGATATCAAGCCATCAAGCGTTTATGTATTTGATATTTCTTTACTAACAATCAGTAAGACAGAAGTATCATATAACTTTAGTGACCACATGTTTATATTTTAAAATATTAGTGTTTTATGTAAAAAAATCTTTGTTTAAAAACCCTATTAAATTTTTATGTTAAAACTATGCAAAAACCGAGCATTTTTACCATAAAAAGCCACCAAAACACGTCACAATATAATCTAAAAATAAATATATACATAATATATTTAAGTTTGTAGAGCGTATTCACAAAAAGAAAACCAGAGATGTTAGTATAGAAATATCTCTGTTGACTCTAGCACGTTCTCAGTTCCGCATCGATCACATTTCACCGCGGCCACAATGAAATACATCGTTAACAACCGCTAGATGAATGCCCATTGATTGTGCAATTGTAATCTAAGTATATGGATATCATTACACGAACACGAGATATCTTACTATAAATTCAAATTGTTCCGCTCATAAAGCCGCTTTGGAGCATGTTTATGGCTTATTATCGAACAGTTATTTGAGTTAACATAGCATCACGCCCGTATTTCCCCAACGGGTGGGCAGAGGAGTGTAGTGCAATGGCAGGATTCACCAGTTATCTTTTACGCCTCCCCAAGGAATGATATTATTTGAGATCAAGATTTTTTTTCAACAGCGTTCGAAATTCGAATAACTCTTTATAGATTTGAACGTTCATAAGTTTAAATAAACCTCTATTAAACTACATACTTCGTTTTCCTGATCAACCATAGACTATTAAGTGTCTGACATTGACAGTATCAACATAAACAATAAATAGTTCACTTTATTTTATTTGATGTAGGTACTCATAAAAGGCATAACTATAAAATTTTTAGCTTTCTGCACCCTTTCTCCATATAAACTGTAACTATCTACGCCATTTCTTACAAAGCTTTATATCAAAATGTTAAGATTTCTCTCTTGCATGTTATTATTTATTATCTTTAAGCCTGTTCGCTTACCAGTTAGAGGCATTAAATGCCAAATAACTTCTGCATTTCTCAATCTTATCTGATCGGACAGTATCTGATCCATTTGGACATAGTAGGAGACTCGTGTCTTCCTCAACACCTGTATCCATTAACATATCAGACCTAGTTTGGGCAAGACCCTTTATAAGAAAGACGTCCATCAACACGCACATAATATATCTGTTTTGTTACAGATGTAGATATAAGCACGTCAATACAAATATAATACCATGTTCAGTGAAAGTATTTAATGATACATACATACATATCTTCACACCAAGTTCCTTACGGAGTAGGCAGAGAGGACGGAGTACCAAATATCCCTATCCTTGCATACCTCCCGTGCATAGTGTAGTATTATAGTATTAAAAGTATTTAATGGTACCAATACTTATTTAACTCTTTTATAAGACTGTAAGCAATGTTAGGTTAATGCGTTATTATAAATTTAAAAACAACCGTGATACATTAGATCTCGATGCACAGCGTATTGTATTTCGCCGTTTACCCACTTCATAATCAAGTGATACCCGTTTCGAGAATCCCTTTGATACATTTATAATTCCCGCTACCGGACAACGATCCTTTGTCCAGCGGGGTATTAAAGGTTTTATATCATCTTCCTTTTGTGGCGCATGCATTCATTTCTGTGCGTGACGTCTCACTTTGACTTGTCGTATCAAAGTGAACAACACAAAAGGAGCTTAGTGAATTTGTTATTATGGTTATATTGTCACACCCCTTTGAGGTAGGCAGAGAGCACGGAATGCCAAATATCTTTCAAATCTGACGAGCTTATTTTTCATTTGCTATATTGTCATAACTGGTACCTTACAAAAGGGAAAAGAGAGAGAGAGCGAAGAATGTCAAATATGTATTTGACTTGCAGATCTCACGGGTTTCTCCTTCAATAATTGTGTTATATATAACACAAACGAAACATTTTTATTCAATGTGTAATATGTTTTCCAGTACTCGTTCACACCAAGGTTGTTATAGAACAATATCAACCAGAACTTTTATTGCACAACTCATTTCCAATGCTGAAAAGTTGTCTTTCCCATATACAATATATAGGTATGGAAATATAGATATTGTCCGACATGTCAAATGGAGGATTTACAGATATTAACATGTAAACAAGATTAAAGTGGTTGCAGAAATAAGAAATATAATTGTTTTTATAATTATTGTTGTGTGTTATTTTTCTGGAAATTAATTTTTAATTATTATAAAATACGTTGGGCTGAACTAAGTTGAGTTCTTAAAGGGGTTTGTTGATTATAAGGCATACATATATTCCTTCAAAAGCTTTTTTACAATACGTCAAGTTTTCAATATGACCGCTTTCTACTTGGCGAAGGATAAGTTTTTGGGCAAGTCACTGTATCATTGGTAGTGATGGAAGTGTTCTGCTAAAATCCCGGTACCAGAGGACAGTACCAGAAACATAATTTTTTTCAACTTCTCAGTATTTTTATTGTTCGTGCTGTTATTTTTATTATTTACGCTTATTGAACCTCCTAATCAAGAGCTTAATAAAAATATTCATTATTATTTCTTAAGCAAGCATAACCTAATTAGTGTTATGGTTACTTTGATCATTAAAACTAATTGTTACTTCTGGCTTCCTTCATTGTACCTATTTTTAAGTTAAAATAACACGAAGTAGTTAACGGTAGATATTATGTTAACGTAGCCGATTTCCAAAAAAAGGTTAAAAAAACAATCCTGTTCATAATTATTTAATTGTAAGACCTGGCTGTAAATATTTTTCTTCTTCATTGATGTACTTTTATAAATATAAATAGAAACAATTATATAGTTTATATTATTATTAACGAAAGCTTTATTGATGTTTAATTAAATCACTAATATTAATACTAAACAATTTACTTCTTGATCCATCAGTAACGAACTCAAACAAAAAACGAACAGATGCGCAAATACAAACGCGATACTAATAAAACTGTACCCGAAAAAAGGATTCAAAAGTAGGCCAAATGATCAGCTTTCGTTTTTATTCAGTCATAAATATAGACTGTAAAACGGGCGTAAACTGTGAATTTATTCCAATAGTACATTTATGTATATATTATTGATTTATTGTAACCTCAAGCGGCTGCGGAGTGCGGCCCGCTCACGATAACGTGTCCAAAATAACTGCGTCGAGCATCTTCGACGTTCCTCAGATAACACACACACACACACACGTCGTATAGCTTATATATTATACTAAACAAAAGTGTACATAAACGACATGGTTGTGTTTACACACCTCATTCATATAAAAGTCATAGGCCTACGTCCTATTCCATCGGACATACATACCTATAAAATATTAGCTGGAACATGGGAGTACTACACTCCATTATCTACCCCTTCGGGGACATAAAGTATTATTTATTTCATGTTAAAGTAAAATAAAGGTCGTTAATACGTATATCTAATATGAAAAAATGTAATAAATAAAAAATGTAATACTCGGATAATTTGTTATTGATAACACGAGTACTTGGTCAGCATTACCTACTGATTTTATCATAAACTCTATAGGTTCTTTCGATATAACATAACAGGTGAATAAAAGTTGTATACTAAGTGCAGTTTACAAACAGCACATAATACCACCACATAGTACGTATATATAATATATCCGAAGAGGTAGGCAGAGGAGAATCTCTTCGGAGACATAGGTATTATTGACTAATATTATTATGACTTTGTGACATACATATATAGGTATATGTACTAAACCTTGCATAATAATTCACGTCTCAAATATCAAGAGCTTGATATACGAATGATTTTGACAATGACAATTTAATGTTACTTTGATAGGCTCGTTAATGAATAATTAAATAAGTCCCCTTGAACAGAAAAGAGGTAATTATACCAGTAATACATACTGAATATACTCAGTACAGAACTTTGTTTCATTTAATATACTCCAACGGTAAAGTAAACCCACTAAAGTGGCGCGAAAATTAGTAGTAGGTAAATGCCATAATTCTAACTAATTTTATGTTTGAATTGTTACAAAAGACACAAATATATTTCAATTAATGTAGGTGTAAAATTTGTTAATTTATCTAAATATACATATGTATAATATTTGTTTGTGCTCAGAATTGAAATACATTCTAGCCGCTTTCGAACTAATTAGAGATGAGATGAAACATCCAAAGAAAAATGTTAAAACCTAAATAAGATCGGCGTTACCAAACAGTAGGTCGTAACAACTACAGCCAATTTCATATATAATTATACTTACCTACAATTGTATGATTGCGCAGACCTCAATTCTATTGGGAACAGAGTAGAAAAATGAATATGAATATCCCATTCAAGTGACACTGAACCATAACCACATGCGGAACCCTTGCGCATTGATTTTATACTCGCGGGCTATAGATATATTGTCCTTTCGATTATAATAAATTAAAATTAATTAATTAATTATAATTACCTGTTCATTATTTCCAAAATTATGAATATCATCCTTTTTCATTTTTAACATCATAATACTGAATAGATAACACTTCAGTTATGGTTAAAAAAAACATAGTAAATGACGTCACATCCTTTAGAGCGTTTGAAATCTGCCAACTCGCACTTGGCTACCGAACGTAACCAACCGACTGCGCTCTTAAACTCTTAACCCTTCTCATACTGCGAGAGGACCTGTGTCAAACAGTAGAAAGATAAAAGGGTTAACAATGATAGATACTATTAGTAACAATCTTTTAAGAGAATCAAAATATCTGATAATAGATTTCACACTGCATTGTAACCACGCAGGCGTAAGGTTTTCACATACGGGTTATACGTTTCACTTGTTTCATTTTCTCTATATTCACACGAAGTGTTGGAAACGTTAAAGGTAGTAAGGAGCTCCTGTTAGCGCTGATGGTAATTAGTGGGTAACCTCTCAGCACGCGCATGTAAATCATCATTAAAATGTATTCTAATTTACAGAAACACTGCTTTGTATGAGTGACGGGTAGCGGGAAGTCCTAGAATAGTTATTTCTCGGTCTTATACATAATAATGAATCGAATTCAGCACACATGTACGTAATTAACATGATTGTATGGAAAAGAAACGTCGTATTTCCTAAGATTTAATAGTATTGGTACGTTTCATTAACAGCTCAGGGTCCGGAGTTCGGAGAACAAAGCAGAATTTAATCGTTCAAAAACATTTCAGCTCATTTCAATAAAGTCTATGATTCCATTTAAATTGGTTTGTGACGGCGTTTGTGCATCGTTTTTCTATATAAAACAATTAAAATGTAAAATAGATTTTATTGTTATGTCTTAAAATTCTATTTTAAATATATTTAATCACAATCCTCTCTGCACTGTGAGCCCTTCCATTTGAAAAAAAACTTAGTACCTATGCTTAGTATTTGAAATCAGTAACGACGACGACGTTCAAAATAGTTTTTATTTTATTACTTTTATAAATATTACTTTACTTTTATAAATACTACTTTACAACTCGCTTATCTGTATCACAAATTTTATGGCGCTTCCATCTAGCTTTAAGTTTTATTTGAAACAGAAAAACTAATTGCAAGTAGTAGAAATTGGTGTTACATTAAAGAAAGTTTTTTAACCAATTGAAGAACGCAATAAATGACAAGAGCCGTGATTTAAGGAAATTAAAAAAAAATATATATGTAGGTTTTTGGAATTTCTTTAGATCTCAACTTTTTACTATTTATTAATCAAGCGCTTATCTTGCGAGCTTTTTATAACAAGATTAGCCTTCATTATTATATTCTTTTTGATGAGATGCACAGCAGCCACCGTAAACTGATATAAAGAAAGAAAATAGAAATGTGTGCTAATTAGTTAATTTCCACCTTATACTACGGCTTTCATTGTTTCAGACACTTCTCGAGAAGTCACAGAAGTTGGCGAGAGTCGCACGTGAAGAAGCCAGACCAAAGCAGTCTTCTACACAAAAACCACCAAGTAAATATCTGTTTTGTCCAAATTACACAAAAAATATAATGTTAAATATTATTATTATTATAACTCGTGTACATGTATAGGAAAATTACTATTTAATAGTCCAGCGGCGGCTATAAACTATTAAAGTTATAATTACAACACGTCGTATGATTGGATGAGTGACTGTATTTTATCTAACACTACAAGCAGCAAGCATTGATTGCCAAATAATTCTCTTCTTAAGGACTCTTCACATAGATTCAGCGATTTCTAACTTTCCCAGCAGGAAACCCATTTAAACACATCACGCTCGCTATTGAGCTCCCTAGGCGCTCGCATTATCAAATTGTTCAGTATAACGATATGATATTTTTACAGTTAATTTCATAAGCGGGAGTTGTGAGTCGTCGTCCTGTGGTGAGGAGGCGGCGTGCGTACAACACAATGCTACCGTGCACTACTGCGTGTGTACGTCTAACGCAGAGCCTCCTAAAGACGGAGCAACGTGTCCGCGAAGCACTGGTAATCATTCTTCCAATCGTATTATAACAATATATCAACAAACGTAATTATTTTAAGAAAGCAGTTTGCAATCGTGAGAATATTAATATTACTTTATGATAAAGATATCTGAATTTATTTATTATTATACATAGTTAAGTATTATTTAATTGTTGTGAAAATTTTTAATAAGTACATAAGTGAATAGGCACTTTCTAAGTAAACGTGCTACATCGTACGCTGTATCTCGCCTTCCATTAGGTGAGATCTAAATATAAATTTAAAAATATCTTGTTTGCTATGCAACTTTGTGTAAAATAGATCATATCAAAACTCTGTATGGAACAATAAAATAGTTACCTTTTACCAAACATCATAATAAAAGAACATTTTAAGAAGAATTCAATTTTGTGGTACCATTTAAATAACAAAATCTCTATCAGAGGACAGAGAACTGCAGCAAGCATTCATAATTGAAATATTGTTTAAAATAAAAAAATAAAATTAACTAGAGTAATGAGAGGTTAAAAGTATTACATGTATTTAGTTAGACATACTTAAATTTTATGGAATTGTAAAGTTTAGAAATATGTTTATAATGTAATTCAAATGAGTTTAGAGTAAATAAATGTTAGATAGTTCTAACGTCAGACATTTCCTATGTTCTGATTTAGCAGAGTTAAAGTAAAAGATGGTATAACGTTTCAGTGCCGCTGACGCCGAAAGCGATCCACAACGTGCGACCTCCGCAGACGTCCAACGGGTCCGCCGACACCAGATATCCGCTGGTGCCGCCCACGGCGCAAGTGAGACCATCCTTCTTCATTAAACGCACCATCCTTCTCGAATTACGAGCGTCTCCTGCCTTGCTTGAAGTTTCCTATTAGATTAAACGTAACACACTGCAAACAATATTACATACAACACCTACCTATTATTTTATATGTAGTATTTTCCTGCCATATAATATCTTAATCTCCGATCCATGTTAAACCTTGGAGCTCAATTACTTCATTGTAATTTTAGAAAACTTTCAAAATTTAGTGTTCTGTATACTTAGTTTTCTAAGACGTTTGCCAGTTTGAACTTTGCCAGTGTAACGCACTATGGTCTTAATCCGTCTCGTTCTGAGTGGAGACCCGTATTCCACAGTAAAATAATGAGGGGCTGATGATGATAAATATTAGTTCCTATACGTAATAATGAATTTTGGTTCTAGGAGGTCAGATAGTTCTTAAGCATACATACTCGTAAGTATAAGTTACGTACAGATATTACAACACTGAGCATATTGATTATGTTTAAGTGTCAATATTGTTAATGCGATAAATTGGAATTGCAAAGTTATGAATGCGAATACACCCATTAACATTTTAATTGACATGTGAATTTATTTGAATATCATCAATGAACTCATATTTTCAGCTATTAAAGTTATATACATTCAACCAGATGTAAGAGATATCCGATAGTAGCCAATCGGACGCTGATCTATAATTATGTTTGCTTTATAACATGTTTGCTGTTTAGCTATATTAATATGTAACAAACTAAATACATACCTATATAGCACATTTCGTTGAAAAAAACAACTATGAAAATTGACTTACTTATGACGACATTTCAAATATATACTTTTATAACAATTTCCATTTATACCTACACTCTTACATCTGCCTCAGGCCCATGAATTTAGGAATTTCATATATATAATTTTTTATGCATTTTACGCAATTGCTACAAAATTGATTCTGATTTATCTTGAACATAAGTAAATTTACCTTAAACATTACTTAATTTAAGACACAAGTTAACAGCTTTGAATCGGCCTATAATACGGGCCTAATAGGTACCTAACAGAATTATGTGTACTGAGTAAACATCATTTAGTTACCTATTAGACCAGAATAAACATTATTTAGTAGCCTAATAGACAAGAATAAGCATCATAAGGTCATTTATCTATTAGGTCCAGACTACGTGAAGCTACGAATTTTGGAGGACATTAATTGTCCTTCAAAATCCAATTTAGGTTTATCGACGACAGTATTGATTTTGAGACCCGCGCTAGTCGTGGGACGATGAAAGGGATTGCAAATAGAAACAGTTTTTTCCATCAGAACTGATAAATATTCATGATAGATCAGCATTGATAAAATAGGCTGATGTCATTCAAATTTAGTGATGGGACCAATAACAATTTTGACGGAGAACAACTGATGCTTCTTTGAAATTTATCACGGGTTTTCAAATTTATTGAACGAATAACCTCAATATTTCTACATATACTTATTTCAATTTAATATATTGTGCCCAAACTTCTTTCTACTCACGTATATACTGTCTATTCATATCTTGTATATCTTAAATGCAGTTGTTTCACCTGTGTATCGTATATCCTGTCCATAGGTACCGAAATCCCTCGTTAGTAGCGAAAATTACGCAGAATCAACAGCTGGAAGCGAAACTGCTGTGATTGGGAATACAGCTGGAGATAATGCTCAAATAATAATGAGCACAGCCCTGTTGGGAAGTGTATTTCTGCTGGTACTGGTATCAGTCGCAATATTCTACATCAAGAAAAGAATATGCGTCGTCGATGGAAAAGTGAAACCGGTGAGAATATAATAATCTTTTTAAATTTTAAATGTAAATTTAGTTACTATATATATATACGCACATTTATTGTAGCATTAAATTATATTAGATCAATATATATTAACATTGTTCCAAGTTCAAACGAAGATCCTGAAATCGCTCTCACAGATAATGGTCAATATGCTTCAAATGAACGCTACAATAAATTTGCTGCAGAAAAGTGACAAATAAGTGCACTTTTTGCTAAGTTTCAAAACGGCGAAATCCACTGTTTCTACGCTTTTAATTGCTAAAAATAACTTCGAAACATTTTGGGCAAATTTCATTGGAAAGTAAATTCTAATATCACTATTCTCAATTTACGATTGATACAAATTTCGCACTTCATGTTGCATGCGAGTATTGCGGTTTTTTCTGTATTGACATTAAATTCGATGTATACAATGATAGCTCTGTGTTAATTAAATGAGAAGAATTTCATAATATCAACTATTTATCGTCATATCAAAGTATTACAAATACGGAGCTGTTATAAGGTTCATTCTGATTAGATCTTTAAAAAAAATTAATAACATAAATTAATTTAATACTGACCTCAACTCATCTCTCTGTCTTATTACCTTAGCTTCATGATTCACAATTGAGGTAAAATCATGGACTAAATCATTCCTTGAATGACCTTGGGGGCCATATGCAAAAAATTCAAATTGAATACGCGCTAATGCACTCAGCGTGTCATTTATATAACTCATCAATTTCCCAATACTGGCCCATTTTCATTAAGCATTAAAATGCCGTGAATGTTTCCAAAGTCAGAGTGGATTCATACGTTACCACAATGCATGTTTCGTGTGCTTTTGGGCCATTTCCCTCAGTATGCGTTATGTTTATAGCGTATACGACCTGGAGAACCTCTGCTTGCTGAACGGTATATAACGAACCCGCAGTACGGCGTGTGTGGAGCGGGCACGGTCGGCGCGCCAGGCGCGGTGCCGGTGTCTGCCGATCACATTGACGCCAACGAACCCCAAGTCACGCTATTAGACAGAAACGCCTTGACTTTCCTCGAAGAGGTCGGTGAAGGATGCTTTGGGAAGGTTTATAAAGGTTGGTGTCTGTCACCTTCATGTTATTCATTATAGACAGTAGGTACTAACGATAAAAAATCTAATGAAATGAAATAGTGTTGAAATTTAAAATTGTTGGCTTTGAAATATCTCAACATTAGCTCGACTTTGTCTCAAGAGGTCGACAATTTGAAAATTAGATCGTGAACTCAAAATTAATTTTTGTCAGAGTTTGTTTACGTAGGTTAAGCTGTGAAACGAAAAAATTCTATATTTGAATTGGTATGTTTATTTTGAACAGGGGCTTTACGAAACGCCACGAGCGAGCAGGTGGTCGCTATCAAAGTGTTGAAGGAGAGCGCCGGCCGCACCGCAGAGGAGGATTTTGTTAGGGAAGTCTCTATCATGTCGGCATTCCGGCACCCGAATATTTTAGCTCTCATTGGAGTCGTGTACAGAGGTAGATATATTATAAACATATTATATTTGTTATGTCTGTTAGTGGTCTTGAAACTTCTTAAAGACTTCACTGATTACTGTTGATAAATTGTTCCTCATGTTAATAGAATGAAGTTAATTAATAAGTTTTTTTTCTATATAATTAAATAAAAAAGTCACATTCACTGCATGTACTTACTTCGTCGATTCGATAAGACGAGGTCGCCACGAATAGCTGAGGGATTACGTTAAATCCTCATCAAAATCACTTTCTTCATCTATACTCCTATACTAATATTATAAAGATTTGATTGTTTGTTTGTTTGTTTGTACCGAATAGGCCCCGAAACTGGACGGATTTGAAAAATCCTTCTACCATTAGAATCCTACATTATCCGTGATGAACATAAGCTATAGAATATTTTCAAAAATGTTAGGGATCCGTATGAAAACTTCGATAACGTAACCCAAAGTGTGAAAAAAAAAGCATATAATATCCTTATATCCCGTACGCTGCGTACTCGCGTACTATTACAGTTATGTCACAATAACTACGTTTTCATGTTAAAATATGCAATTGTAACTATTTGTAACGCCGGTACAAACTAGGCCACATTATTCGTTCTTGGGTATTAATCCTTATCCTAATAAATCATTTCGTATTCAAGGCTATATCAATACCTGTAAATTACCCAAGCTTATTAATCACCAGCTATCTAGCTAGGGTATCTGATGGTTTTCGATAGATCATGGACCATGAGTC